>CACVBM020001153.1:0-115225 GCA_902728155.2 Microthlaspi erraticum | reverse complement strand
TTATATATTTTGTTACTTCTCCTGCAAAGAAACTTGCAATACCTACTCCATTTGTAATTCCATCAATGATTCGTTTATCAAAAAAATTCGTTTGTTTTGCCAATCTTCTTATACTTCCAGTTAAAGATTTTTTAAAAAAAGCATCTATGTAACCACGATTATATGACCAATTATATACAAAATTTATTAGTTTTTCCCACCCAATTGCTTTAGAACGCCACTTTTGAAATGAATTAAGTAAGGTTAAATTTAATAAAGACGAATAAAAAGGCTTATATAAACAGTATGCTATAAATATTCCAAACAAGGCTATGCTGACCGAAAGGGTTGCATTTCTAAAAAATTCATACCAATCTATTAAATTTTTTGAATCTTTATGCAAAAGGTTTATCGACGGCGTGAATAATTTTGATAATATATCAAAGTCTATTCCTTCTTGATTGAAAGGAATTCCTATCGCCCCAATAAACAAAGTAAATAAAAGCAATACAAGTATAGGAAATAGAATAGTATTGTCTGATTCATGGGGATAATAGAAAGTTCTTGTATTAAGTCCAAAATTTTCAACAGTAATAAAAGTTCGATTTCTTACATTATTACAAATTTTATATGTTTTCTTGTAAAAAAAAGAGGCTCTTTTCGTATTATTCATTGTTAATAATGGTACTAACCCAAAATTTCTATTAAGTTTTTTTTCTTCGTCTTTACCCCACAAAGAAATTGAATATAAGGAGCTGCTTTTTTTTCCACTGTAATTTATAAAATAAGTATTTAAATGTCCTTCAAAAGTAAGTAAATAAATCCGAAACATATAAAATGCGGTTAATCCCGCTGTTGAACAAGCTATTATTGCAAAAATTGGGGAAAACAACAAACTATCATTAAGAATTTCATCTTTAGACCAAAAACAAGCAAGGGGGGGAATACCACAAAGAGAAAGTGTTCCTACTAAAAAGGCAGTTTTTGTAATCGGCACATGTTTTGTCAAACCGCCCATAAGAATCATATTCTGACTTTTATCTGGAGAATATCCAACTATAGCTTCCATTGAATGAATAATGGATCCGGATCCTAAAAACAACAAAGCTTTCGAATAAGCATGAGTAATCAAATGAAATAAAGCGGATCGGTAAGACCCCATACCTAGGGCTAACATCATATAACCCAGTTGAGACATTGTAGAATAGGCTAAACCTCTCTTAATATCTTTTTGAGCAAGAGCTAACGTGGCTCCTAAGAGTACTGTTATTATACCTATCAAAGATATTATATACATTATAGAAGGGATAACTATAAAAAGAGGAAGAAGACGAGCTACAAGAAAAATCCCCGCCGCTACCATAGTAGCAGCATGTATAAGAGCCGAAATAGGAGTAGGGCCCTCCATGGCATCAGGTAACCATACATGAAGAGGAAATTGTGCGGATTTAGCAATAGGACCCACAAATAATAGAAATGCACACAAAGTAAGGAATAAGAGATTTACTCTATTATTTAAAATTAAATTATTGAATATTTTGAACAAATCCTGAAATTCGAAACTACCTGTTATCCAATAAAGACCTAAAATTCCTAATAATAAACCAAAATCCCCTACACGATTAGTTACAAAAGCTTTTTGACAAGCATTCGCTGCAATAGGTCGTGTGAACCAAAAACCTATTAATAAATACGAACACATTCCAACTAATTCCCAAAAAAAATAAACTTGGATCAAATTAGAACTAGTAACTAATCCTAACATTGAAGTGTTAAAAAAACCCATATAAGCAAAAAACCTCAGATATCCTTGATCATGAGACATATAATTGTCACTATAAATCAGAACCAAAATTCCAACAGTTGTAATTAATATTGACATAATAGAAGTAAGTGGATCCATAAAGTAACCGAACTCAAAAGAAAATTCATTATTTATGGTCCAAGACCATACATTTTGATGAATGTAACTTAGAAAAATTTGTTGATTAGATAGATAGAGTGAAAAGATCATAACTATACTTAACAAAAAAATACTCAGAAAAGTCCACATACGTCGCAAATTTTTTGTTGCTGTTGGAAAAAGTAGAAGTCCAATTCCTAGTAAAAAAGGTACTGGAAGCGGAATGAAAGGGATGATCCATGAATATTGATATGTATGTTCCATAAAATAAAAAACCCTTTTTATTTTATTCTTAAATTTATTATTTCTTATTCACTGGTTTGTATATATCTATTTTTTTTTTCAAAGGGGACAATAAAAAAGCACGCGATTTCAAACCTAAATAGAAATTTTTTCGAATTAGTATAATCCTGCATAAACCGTTGAAAAGAAATATATATTCAAAAAAAAAATGAGAAGTGATTAAATATATAGTACTAAGTTACTGTCAAAAAAATTATTTGTCTTTTTTTTTATTACTACTAAATAAAATATAAAAAAAAATTGTGATTTTATGCAGATAGAGAAAAAGTGAATTATAATTCCGTATTACAATAATTTATATACATATATTAAGAATAGAACAAAGATTTACACGGGAAAAAAATACTTAAATATTAATTATATAATAAAAAAACTTTACCTAAAAAAAAAAAGTTATTTGAGTTCGATTATTTAGAATTATTAAGGAATTTAAATTCTGGAATTTAGTTATTATCTTCCAGTACACTAAGTGAGCTTTTTTTTTTTTTTTTGATAATCTATCAGTATAGATTAATTAACTGAGCACTTTCGTACGCATTTCAAACATTAAATAAAAAAAATTAATAACCAAATTTTAGTAAAAAAAAGTAAAAAACAGTTGAGTTTAAAACTTTGGAATGTCTTTTTTGTTTTTTTGTTTTGAAAATAATATATAATAAAATTTGAAAGAAAAAAAAACTCGATCTAGAGTCCGAAAGAATAGAATAATAAATGTCTTTGACATCCAATTATACCACTGAAAAACTTTTTTCATTTTTGAATGGCAGTTCCAAAAAAACGTACTTCTATCTCTAAAAAGCGTATTCGTAAAAAAATTTGGAAAAGGAAGGGATATTGGACATCGTTGAAAGCTTTTTCGTTAGGGAAATCACTTTCTACAGGTAATTCAAAAAGTTTTTTTGTACAACAAAAAAAATAAAAAAACTAGAATAATTAGAATTATCCTAACGTAAAAACAAATTTTTTAGAATACATATAAAATTCAAGAAATAGGAAGCAAAAGAGAAAAAAAGAATATATGGATAAAAAAGGAAGGTTCACATTTTTTTTTCATTTCCAAAGGGGGGATTCTTATTTTCCCTATCACTAACTTAATGCAATAATAAATAAAGATCTTGTATTTCCTCTTAACGAGGAAATAAAAGATCTTTAAGCGAAATTAATAGGTTCTTTAATAAATTTATTAATTTATTTAAAATTTATTTAATAAGTTAAAAATTTGTCACTTTCTCCCTTTAGGAATTTTTATTTCTATGAATTATTATATTCTTTCTATTCTTTACTTGGAATCAAAGTTATAAAAGCATCTAGTTACAATAAGTCACAATACACAATTAAGTGAATATTAGATAATAATAATAAATAATAATATATGATTTTTAAGCGATCAAAAAATCTTATGTTTGTATAAAAAAAAGATGCATAAAAATAGATATTTTTAGGATTTTTTTTATTTATCTTGAGCAATTAGGCAAATCTTATTTTATTTGAAATTTCTAACTATTTTGGAAAAGGTTTCATTTTGAGAAAAAACATTTTTTATTAATAGAACTGATAAATGCTCTTTATCATTTTTTTAATCCTATAATATAAATAATAAAAAAAATGATAAAAAGCATTTAGAGTTTTGTCTTTGGGTTGAAGTCCCAACTACTTTAATTTAGTGAAATTTTCCTTTCATTGTATTTTAGAAAAAATCGAAAGGACAAAAAGTCAATTAAAATAATTTAAAAAAACTAAGATAAAAAAAAAGATCTTAATTGGATTAAGATCCCAAATACCTAATTTAAACAAATTTTTATTCATGAAACCCATTGTCAATTCCATTGAATTGGCTTCTTTATTTAAATTTGAATCTCGACGATTTAATAAAAACTTGTTAGTATTGTTTTGAACAAGTTGCCGCTATGGTGAAATTGGTAGACACGCTGCTCTTAGGAAGCAGTGCTAGAGCATCTCGGTTCGAGTCCGAGTAGCGGCATAAGATCTTATAAAAGAGATATTATAAGTTTTATAATAAAATGAATACCCGACTTTTTTTTTCTAAAATCGGGGAAAACCTAGTATTAATTTTTAACAAATTTTTTATGATTTTTTCAATTTTAGAGCATATATTAACTCATATATCTTTTTCAGTCGTTTCAATTGTACTGACAATTTATTTTTTAACTTTCTTAGTTAATTTAGATGAAATTATAGGATTTTTTGATTCATCAGATAAAGGAATCGTAATTACATTTTTTGGTATAACAGGATTATTATTCACTCGTTGGATTTATTCAGGACATTTTCCATTAAGTAATTTATATGAATCATTAATTTTTCTTTCGTGGACTTTTTCAATTATTCATATAGTTTCCTATTTTAAGAAAAAACAAAAAAATCACTTAAACGCAATAACTGCGCCAAGTGCTCTTTTTATTCAAGGTTTTGCTACTTCAAGTCTTTTAAACAAAATGCCTCAGTCTGCAATATTAGTACCAGCTCTCCAGTCCCAGTGGTTAATGATGCACGTAAGTATGATGATATTAGGCTATGGCGCTCTGTTATGCGGATCATTATTATCAATAGCTCTTCTAGTCATTACATTTCGCAAAGTCGGACCCACTTTTTGGAAAAAGAATAGTAAACAAAAAAAATTATTAAATGAATTCTTTTCTTTTGATGTACTTTACTACATAAACGAAAGAAATTCTATTTTACTACAACCAAACATTAATTTTAGTTTTTCTAGAAATTATTATAGGTATCAATTGATTGAACAATTAGATTATTGGAGTTTTCGGATTATTAGTCTTGGATTTATTTTTTTGACCGTCGGCATTCTTTCAGGAGCTGTATGGGCTAATGAGACATGGGGTTCATATTGGAATTGGGATCCAAAAGAAACTTGGGCATTTATTACTTGGACCATATTTGCAATTTATTTACATATTAAAACAAATAGGAATGTTAAGGGTATAAATTCTGCAATTGTGGCTTCGATAGGCTTTCTTTTAATTTGGATATGCTATTTTGGCGTCAATCTTTTAGGAATAGGTTTACACAGTTATGGTTCATTTACATCAAATTAAATAAAAAAAACATTAACAAAAAAAGAAAGGAATCCAAATAAAAAAGAATAGCATCTTTTCTTTATAAAACTTCATATCATATAAGTTAAGAAGTCGAATTTAGATTTAGTAGTAAATGAGCAAGAACCTTTTGAATCAAGTACTACAATGATTCAAAAGGTTCTCACAATACAAAGGCCAAAGACTTCTTCTGATTACAATTCAATTTAATACTTTTTTTTTTTTCCTTAAAACTATCCATAAAAATAATTAGATAAAATGGATTCGACCTTGTCACTTGCTAATGAGAGCACAAAATCAGGATAAAGCCCAATACCAATTATGGGTAGAAGAATAGAGATTGAAAGAAATAACTCTCGGGGTCCAGAATCAAAAAAAGAAAAGTTTTTTACATTAATTAATTTGTATCCATAGAACATTTGGCGTAACATAGATAATAAATATATAGGAGTTAATATCATTCCAATTGCCATTACAAAAATAATTAAAATTTTGGAAATTAAGAAATATTTTTGACTGGTAATTATTCCAAAAAAAACGATTAATTCTGCAACAAAACCACTCATGCCCGGTAATGCAAGGGAAGCCATCGATAAGACAGTGAACATTGTAAATATCTTTGGGATGGAGATGGCCATTCCACCCATTTCATCAAGATAAACAAGCCGAATTCTATCATAACTCGTTCCTGCCAAGAAAAAAAGTGCAGCGCCAATAAATCCATGCGAGATTATTTGTAAAATAGCTCCATTAAGTCCAGGATCCGTTATAGAACCAATACCTATAATTATAAAACCCATATGAGATACAGAAGAATAGGCAATTCTCTTTTTTAAATTACGTTGACCGGGAGATGTTGAAGCTGCATAAATTATTTGGATTGTACCGACTACCATCAACCAAGGAGAAAACATAGAATGGGCGTGAGGTAATAATTCCATATTGATTCGAACCAACCCATATGCTCCCATTTTTAATAAGATTCCAGCGAGAAGCATACAGGTACTGTAATGTGCCTCGCCATGGGTGTCAGGTAACCAAGTATGTAAAGGGATAATCGGCGATTTGACGGCAAAAGCAATAAGAAATCCAATATAAAATAGTATTTCGAGTGTCACAGGATAGGATTGATTAGCTAATAGTTCTAAATTTAATGTTGGTTCGTTCGAACCATATAAACTTATACCTAAAACGCCTATTAATAAAAAAATAGAACTTCCTGCAGTGTATAAAATAAATTTTGTAGCTGAATACAGACGTTTTTTTCCACCCCACATGGATAAAAGTAGATAAACTGGGATTAATTCTAATTCCCACATAATGAAAAAAAGTAAAAGATCCCGAGAAGAAAATGATCCTATTTGACCGCTGTACATTGCTAACATCAGGAAATGGAATAATCGGGAATCCCGAGTAACGGGAAAAGCCGCTAAAGTAGCTAAAGTAGTAATAAATCCGGTCAGTAAAATCGTTCCGATAGAAAGTCCATCTATCCCCAGTCTCCAGTAAAAATCAAAAAAATTGATCCATTTATAATCTTCGGACAGTTGAATTAATGGATCGTCCATTTTAAAATTATAACAAAAAGCGTAGGTCGTTAGAAGCAGTTCTAAGATACAAATGCATATTGTATACCACTTATTGACTTTATTTCCCCTATGCGGGAGAAATAACATTAATGAACCGGCAGATATTGGAAAAACAACAATTATTGTTAACCAAGGAAAATCATTCGTGGTAAAGACAAGATACACCAGGTCCAAAGAACGCGTACTCAAAAAAATAGATAAATAAAAAAATATAATTTAACTTTTTTGAGTACGAGTACTTGTCAATAAAAAAAAATAAAATTTATTCCAAATTTATTCAAATGAGGTTTTCGGTAACGTATCAATAAGCTAGACCCATACTTCGAGTTGTTTCATGCCATAAATAAACTCGAACGCTCAAAAAATCCGTTGGACAGGCGGATTCACATCTCTTACAACCAACACAGTCCTCAGTTCTTGGAGCGGAAGCTATTTGCTTAGCTTTACATCCATCCCAAGGTATCATTTCTAATACGTCTGTAGGGCATGCTCGGACACATTGAGTACATCCTATACAGGTATCATAAATTTTTACTGAATGTGACATAGGATCTATAGTTTTTTGAATGTCATAAATTTTCAATCTAGTAAACTTCTAACTAAAATGATATATTAAAATACTAGATGAAGCAATGATTTCCTTTACTAGAATTTTTGTAATAAATTCTGGCTCAATTGATAAAAAAAAAGGGCTAAAATACTTTAATTTCTTAGATTTTCACAAATATAATCTAGTTAAGTCAAAACCTATTATATATATGCCAATTTTCATCTATAATTTTTGATTTATGCTACTTATTTAATAAGGTCGATTGGTTGATACGAGTTGATTTTCTGTTACGATAAATTGAGGAGACTATAGCTAATCCAATAGCTGCTTCAGCGGCTGCAATTGCTATAACAAATATGAAATTTCCCTTTTCTGGCAAATTCGATAGATAGATGTGATGCTTCATAACTATATATGTACTGCCATTTTTTTTTTTTTTTCAGTTCATGATATTTTTTACTATAAGATAACCGAAACAGTCAGTACCAAAAACATTATTTCACTGACAAAACATCAGTAAGTTGGCTGCAAAATGTTTGAAAAAAGTATGTCCACGTGGAAAACCCCGATGCTTAACTTCATCAGAGATTCAGAATTCAGAAGTAGGAAAAGGGATCGATGAGAATCAAATAAGATGAATGGTAAACAAAAAAAAGAGGAATGGTATCTATAAACCTGAAACTTTGAGAAACAAAAGTAGACTGCCAATAACACAGTACATGTTTCTTCTTCTTTTTTCTTCTAGAATTGTAGAAATTAGATAAAAGTAAAACCAAAACAATACTCTCACTAATCCTACGCAATATAATCTCAACCATGTCCGATTGATTTTATCCATTTAAGAAGGATGTTCCATGCTTTTTTTATGCTGCCATAAAAGTAGCTTCTTTTCTTCAGCTGTAGCGTCGTTTGTAGATTTTCACTAGGAAGAACCAGAAGCCGTGCGCCGCTCGCATTCACCTTGTTCTTCTTTAATGAATTCCTCAAGCAGTTCACGCTGTCTCTGCGTTATATTTCTGCCAAGATAACATAAACGAAACATAAGATATTGCGACGATATGGCACTTGAGTGTTAAGTCAATTCCAGACACTATTTACTTGGGAGGCATTATGGGACTTACGCAGGGATGCTGACGTTGAAATGCACATATTGATCCCCGAATTTAGTCGACTTTCTTGCTCTAATCCCTGTTTGTATCGTAAACAAAACCATGTGAGTTCAAAAGCAAACGAACAAGAATCTACTTTACACTTGGTCTGGTTTTACTCAGTCTGTCCTCAGCTTACTTATGAACAAGAGGAACTTTTTTTTTTCTTTTCCTATTTTGCTCTCACTACTTATCTCAATTTAAAATTTCAATACTTAAACGTTTCTGTCATCTTTCAGGTATTCTACAACTGAAGTTATCGACACAAGTAAAACAGCTTACCTTTATTTCTTAGCACTACTTTCTGACCAGGTTGGGTTCCAGGACGGACCTGCAACGAAAGAGTTTCCAAGTTAGATTGCTGGAGAAGTTCCAAAAAAGTAAATGCTGTTTCCCGACGTAGAAATCGTTCACTTAGCCGGCTAACAATCTTGGCCGTTTGATAAGCTGGATTAAAATCTTAAAATAATGTAAAAATGTGAAAAGTTTTCAGAAACCTTCACTACAACATCACCGGTGAGTGTTGGAACTTGAATGGTTCCTCCAAGAATGGCCTGGCAGAAGATGAAGAATATGCTCAGTTATCATGAACAATACAAACATTGTAAAAGAGCTCAAGGATACTGCACTATAAGTCCAAAACAAATGCTGACGGCAAAAGGACCTATGAACTTTAAGAGACAGAATAGACAAGAGCATGATATTTCACCTGGGTAACACTGAGAACCGAATCCACATGAATATCTGATCCATCTCTGCGGAACACAGGATCTTCACGAACCTGGAAAGAAATACAGCCAAGATATTGAGAATGCAATTAATGATTACCTATTACTGTCTACTAGAAAGTTGACTTCAGTAAAGTTACCTTGATAGCAACATAAAGATCTCCAGGTTGGTCACCTTCAGGATCAGCCCCGCCTGCCCTTGCCACCTTTAATGTATCGCTATTGTCAACCCCTGAAAGATGAAACAAATGTGAACAAGTAAAGAGATTGAATGGATAAAGACGACACAATTCTTTTTTATCAATTAACTATGGATATGCAAAAACAAAATTACCTGGATCAATATTGATTTTCACCGACTTCTGTCCTCGAACAACTCTAGCCCCTCTACAGGATTTGCAAATACTCTGTAATACAAACACAAGAAAATTGATGAGCGATCCAATATTTATAGGAGTCTAATTCACGACCAAGCATTTAGGATGATATTAAAAGAACGTGGTGTCTGTCTTCACGTATATGTAGACATACATACACAGATAAACACTATGCATATGATACAAAAAGTGCAACAATCAAATAAGTGACATACTGAGAATGTTTGACCAGCTCCACCACACTTCTGGCAAGTTCTTTGGATGCTTAATATACCCCTTCTCATTGTTGTCTGAAAAACGTAGCTGTAGCACTTAAAAACCATAATAATAACAAATATCATATTACAGTGTTCAAACTAGAGTTCTGTAACACGAGACTGACCATCCCAGAGCCATTACAGGCTTTGCATTTTTCACGTTTGGTACCAGGAGGAACACCTTGTCCACCTGAATGTTAGAGGAAGAAAGATAACAACAATAAGCATCTTGACAGTGAGACAATAACAACATATAAAGCACTTTGTAATTAAAACTATATACATACCACAGGTATTACAAGCCATGTCGGTTTGAAACGTCACAGTTTTGGAGCATCCTTGAACAGCTTCCATGAAAGAAAGATCAAGCAAAACCTTACAACAATAAAGAGAGAAAGAAAAGAGAAACCTATTAACCTTGGAGCACAAAAATGATCCCTGGGAAAATAAGCAGAATGTAATACCTTGACATCTTGACCTCCGATATCTTGCCGGAACATGCCGTTGAAGACCTGGTTTTTGAAAGAATAAGCGTGTAAACCATTAATTTTGATCAGTTAGTCATTTCCATTGGAAAGGAAAAATGACAACAAAGAACGAAAGGTAATAATATGTCATACATCGTCATTAAATTTCCCAAAGATATCAAACGGGTTAAATCCTTCGCCGAAGCCTTGGCCTCCATCATTTGGAAATCCACCACTAGCATTTTGCTCAAACGCCTCATGCCCAACCTGCAGACATGGGGCAACAAACTTAGATCACAACTGTAAAAGATAATCGAGGGAGCAATGCTAAAACATGCCACCTTACTAATTATGAGGCATATGTACCTGGTCATAAAGGTCACGCTTCTCCTTATCTTTCAAAATCTGATCCCAACAAAAGACCAAACCAAAATCACAACTCCGTTCAGTATATATTCTAACAGATCATACCAAACGATTTATTCAATGATGTCAAACTCACTTCATATGCTTTAGAGACTTCCTGGAACTTCTTCTCAGCTTCTGGGTCATCTTTATTCATATCAGGATGGAGTTTCTTAGCAAGCTGGAAAAAATATCCAAACAATAACATCAATCAATGATAAACTAGCAGTCGTATCAAAAGAACGAAGGCAGGAACAACTAAAAGATGCAAGAACTCAGCCATATATTCCTTACGCCATAATAAGCCTTCTTGATTTCACCTTCTGGAGCATTCTTGCTTACTCCAAGAGTTTCATAGTAGTCCTTAGCGGACATGGATGAAGAACCTAGTATCCAAAAACGCAAGAGATCACTTGTTACGAGATTTCAGGTATAAGAGAATCTAACTACAACTGCCAGAATTAAGGGAGCTAAGATTCTACCTGTTCCATGAATAGATCTTGTTGAACCAAAATTAGTATTAAAGCCTCCAAAGTTGATCCATTTCCGATCATGCCCTACATTAGAAGAACATAGTGTTAATCCTAATGCAATACTCAATTTGACTCAGAACAGAGAAAAACCATTCATAGATTGCATTTTCGTATAGCGATTGCAGATCATTTACCAGATTTTGAAGCGTAATCTCCAAGAACTTTGGCAGGATTGCCAGTGCCCGTATTCAATCTCCTATAACTCCCAATAGCTATTCCCCTGAGTTTCTGCATACTCCCACAGACACCAATTAAAATTGAGCAAACGAGATCGAGAGAAAGAGAGAGAGCGAATGAGCGAGAAGTACCAACCTGATTAGCCAAATCTTGTACAAATGTTGACGATAGGCATCGACGAGTCAACAATCGAAGAACCTTTGCGCCATTGGTAGGGATCATTTTCTCGAGGCTTTCGAAGCTTCGATGTTAAGCTTCCTGCTCAAATTCTGTTTGAGAGGTTTAGTGAGTGGGGATAATTAGAGTCGAGGGCATCAAGTTGAGCAGCCAACTTAAAACCCTAGCTAAACCCTGTTTTGATGAGATGCTTCACAGAACTGTGTAGAAGACGCAATTTCTGTTGTTCGCCACACAATACCGGGTTTGACCATTTCCTTACTGTAACCCGCTAAACCTGACCCGACCCACCCGCCCATACTACCCTTTAATGGGTCCACCGGCCCATTAAACAAAATAACTAAAAACAAATCAGAACTAGTTGCCGTCGTCAGTCGTCGTCACTGTAACTTGCCGTCGTTGCGCTCCACTGTGTTCGTCTGACCGAGAAATCACGGCGAAAATTGTAAATTAAAGTCTGCTCCTTTGCCCATGCCAACCAAACTCGTGATTGCAGGTATTTCACTCTGCTCTTCAAACTTCATAGTCTGTATTCTTCTCAATCGCCTAATTTCAGTTTCATCTTACTTCCATACCCAAAAACTGCTGTGTCATTAACGAAAGATGAAAACTTGTGACCAATTTAGCTCTGAATTATGAAAAAAAACCTATGCTTGGATTTCTCAGAGGCTGTGCTATTTTACGCAGGTTGTTGATCATAATCTCATGGAGCATCGATATTAGATTTTCTCTCAATATAGGCATAGAACAATGCGGTGGTTGCTGCGAGGAAGGGTTAGTTTCTCTACCACTTTGTGTGAATGCAGCAAAGGGTTTGATTTTCAGCAGAAATGTGGTTTAGTTAACGTGAAGTTGAAATGGGTAAAAGATAGAGAACTCGATGCTGTTGTGGCTCGTGAAAAGCATCTCAAAGCAGTTTGCAATCTTGTTTCTGTCATCTCGTCTTCTCCTGATTCGAAATCACCAATCTACCACCTAAATCCTCACCGCCGTCAGCTCGGTCTGCCTCAAGATCTAAAGCTTCCTGCTTTTATCAGGAGATACCCAAACATCTTTGTGGAGCATCTTTATCGTGATAGCGCAGGTACTCGTGTTCCTTGTTTCGGTTTAACACCTGAGGCTTTAGATCTTCACCGTGAAGAAGCTAATGTTCTAGTGGTGAACAAAGAGGACGTTCTTGTGAGGTTATGTAAACTTCTTATGCTTACTGTTGAAAGAACACTTCCTTTACATTCCATTGATCATCTCAGATGGGATTTAGGTCTGCCATATGATTATCAACGTTCGTTGATTCCTGATCATCCGGATTTGTTCTGTTTGGTGAAGTTACCAAGCGATCTTGTTGGTTTGAAGTTGATACATTGGGATGAAAGACTCGCTGTTTCCCAAATGCAACTTAAAGAAGACTCGAGAAGTGATGATCATATGGCGTTTCCGGTTAAGTTTACGAGAGGGTTTGGGCTGAAGAGGAAGAGCATGGAGTGGCTTCAAGAATGGCAGAGACTTCCTTACACGTCGCCTTATGTCGATGCGTCTCATTTGGATCCAAGAACAGATTTGTCAGAGAAGAGAAATGTTGGAGTGTTTCATGAGCTTCTTCATCTAACAGTTGGGAAAAAGATGGAGAGGAAGAACGTGAGCAATCTTCGTAAACCGTTTGCGCTTCCTCAGAAGTTCACCAAAGTGTTTGAGAGACATCCGGGGATTTTCTACATTTCTATGAAGTGTGATACACAGACGGTGATCCTTAGAGAAGCATATGATAGGAGGCATCTCGTTGAGAAGCACCCTCTCGTTGAAATCAGGGAGAAATTTGCAGGCATGATGAATGAAGGGTTTCTTGATAGAAGTAGGGGACTGTATCAGAAAACTATTGACGACGCTGATTTGGGGAAGAAGAGTAGCAAGATTGTTTATCCGGATTGGTCAGAAGAAGATGAAGAAGAGTCAAACAATTATCTGATATCCGATTACGACTCTGATTGTCCTGTAGTTGGATAGAACATAAACGGTTGTTTTAGGAGTGAGTCGGCTGCAACTTTTTGATACGGTGGAATCAAATCAAGACACTGCAGAGAAAGTGTGAGAGTTAAAGATCACATTCTGCATCTGACTTTTAACCAGCCTGAGCTTCTGGCATAAAGCAAGCTCATATACAGTTGAATGGTATGGCAACAGCGTTAGTGAGGCAAAAGCAAGCTCATCCATTCAACTGTATATGAGCTTGCTTTTGCCTCACTAACGCTGTTGCCATACCAAAGCAGAAACGTAAATCTCATTGGATGGAACACTACAGACGACATTTTTTAAGCAAACAACAGTTGCTTTATTGTTGTCGGTTCTCAAAAAAAGCGCAGCGCAACGAGGACATAGCATTGCAGGAGGAAGAATGGGAAATTGCTTAGGACTTGTCATGTTTGACTGTTTGAAGCGAGTACGCACCACTTTGTTATTTTCCTTTCCATGAATAATTTTACCATTCTAGTAAATTCATATTTTTATGACAATTTAGATGACTTTTCGAGATGAAAAGGATTGTCTGCTTTGAGAAGTTTGCATAGAAACAAAAACAGAGCCATTTCTTTTTTGTAAATTCAGGTATGGTTTGTGTTGATAATTTATTGTGGTCTTGGTTGTGATGTTTACTGTTAGAACAAATCCAATTTTCTGTGTGGTAAGCAAAGTCTCATGAATCAGCCAAAGTTAATTTGCCACTAGTCGGTGTTAGGAACGTAGAAATGAAACAAGTCATCAATCAATATCTGAATTTGCACGACGTGTAATCATTTGCAGAGGCCCAAAAAGACTTTAAACTTGAAAAAGCTTGATACTTTTCCTCCAAACTCATTTTCCTCAAGCTTGTAGCTCAATGAGAGATTATAAAATAGCAGCTTCTTCATAATCCCATTCTTTACTTCAACAAACAAACAAACAAGCTTCTTTCGTGATAGTTTTAATCAGAATAAATTCCTTTCCTCCCAAATTGGGTTTCCCTCCTTTAGATTCTTTCCCTTTTAAAATCTCCCTTGGACACCAAGACACCAAGAAACCCACCATGAGAAACACCACCAAACTGGTCGTACATGTCGTTGATGCTCAAAACCTTTTACCCAGAGATGGCCAAGGATCAGCTAGTCCCTTTGTAGAAGTTGATTTCCTTAACCAGTTGAGCAGAACCAGAACCGTACCCAAAAGCCTTAACCCTGTTTGGAACCAGAAACTCTACTTCGATTACGACCACAGAGTAAACCATCACAACCAACACATTGAAGTCACTGTTTACCACCAAAGAAGACCAGTTCCCGGTAGAAGTTTCCTCGGCAGAGTCAAGATATTTTTCTCTAACATTGTTTACGAAAGAGACCAAGTGTACCAGCGCTTCACGTTGGAGAAGAAATCGCTTCTCTCTTCTGTTAAAGGTGAGATTGGCCTCGAATTCTACATTTCATTATCCGAAAAAGACCAAACCTTTCCTCTTCCTTCTCCTCTTGAACCGTACACCAGCCAAACACAAGCCTCTCTTGTTCCTTTTTCAAGAACTCAAGAAGATATTGCTGATTCGGAAACAGAAGATTCTCGAGAGAGTTTTGCATCAGCACAGCAAGAAGATCTTACTGATTCCGCCAGCGAGTGTGTGGAAGACAAAAGGAAAGAAGAAGATACTGAACCAGTTCAAAAACTTCATAGACAAGAAGTCTTTGCTCGGCCTGCACCAATGCATTCCATTCGCCTGCGGTCTCGTGAAAACCCTCAAGAAGCCAACCAACCGCAGTCTCGTGGAGCCAACCAGCTTCACCCTCAGCAGCCTCGTGGACCTAACCAGCTTCCCCCTCACAACACTAACCACCTGGAATCATATGGTGACACTGACCCAGAGGACTTTAAGGTGGAAGACATGAACCTCGAGCTTGGAGAAAGATGGCCAAACACAAACGTTGGAGAGAGATTCACTGGCACATACGATCTTGTGGAGCAGATGTATTATCTCTATGTTCGAGTTGTTAAAGCTAAAGATCTTCCACCAGGTTTAATCACTGGTGGATGTGATCCTTACGTGGAGGTCAAGCTAGGGAACTACAAAGGAAGAACGAAACACTTTGATAGAAAGACAACTCTTCCCGAATGGAACCAAGTCTTCGCATTTACCAAAGAAAGGATCCAATCATCTGTTCTTGAAGTCTTTGTGAAGGACAAAGAAACGCTAGGCCGAGATGATTTTCTTGGAAAGGTTGTGTTTGATCTTAACGAGATCCCAACTAGGGTTCCACCAAACAGTCCTTTAGCTCCTCAGTGGTATCGATTAGAGGATTGGAGAGGAGAAGGCAAAGCAGTACGAGGAGAGATAATGCTTGCTGTATGGATGGGAACTCAAGCCGATGAAGCTTTTCCTGAAGCATGGCATGCAGACTCTGCTTCTGTTCATGGAGAAGGAGTGTTCAACATCAGATCAAAGGTATACGTATCTCCTAAGCTATGGTACTTAAGAGTCAATGTTATAGAAGCTCAAGACATGATCCCGAGTGACAGAAACCGGCTTCCTGATGTTTTCGTCAAAGCCAATGTGGGAATGCAGATCCTCAAGACAAAGATCTGTCCTGTCAAGACAACAAATCCGCGTTGGAACGAAGATCTTGTCTTTGTGGTTGCTGAGCCGTTTGAAGAGCAGCTAGTGATCTCGGTGGAAGACCGTGTTCACACCTCGAAAGATGAAGTGATTGGTAAGATCAGCTTGCCGATGAACGTGTTCGAGAAGCGGTTAGACCACCGTCCGGTTCATTCTCGCTGGTTTAATCTTGACAAGTACGGTAATGGAGTTCTTGAAGGAGATCCAAGGAGGAAAGAACATAAGTTCTCGAGCAGGATTCACCTGAGAATCTGTCTTGAAGGAGGCTACCATGTGATGGACGAGTCAACAATGTACATCAGTGACACAAGACCAACGGCGAGACAGCTGTGGAAGCAGCCAGTGGGGATGTTAGAGATTGGGATTCTTGGAGCACAAGGTTTAGTGCCGATGAAGTTGAAAGACGGTAGAGGAAGCACAAACGCGTATTGTGTGGCTAAGTATGGACAAAAATGGGTGAGAACAAGAACCATTCTTGACTCATTGAGTCCGAGATGGAACGAGCAGTACACTTGGGAAGTCTATGATCCTTGTACTGTTGTCACTCTCGGAGTTTTCGACAACTGTCACTTAGGCTCCCCACAGTCCGGAAATGGCGTTTCTAGAGATGCAAGAATAGGAAAGGTAATCTCTTTATAACGTTAGAGTAGAAAATAGCTTTTTCCCTTTGGTTCCATTTTACATTTTCACCATTGGAACAGGTTAGAATCAGGTTGTCTACACTAGAGGCTCACAAGATCTACACACATTCGTTTCCTCTTCTTGTTCTTCAACCTCATGGCCTCAAGAAAACAGGAGACCTCCAGATATCAGTCCGTTTCACAACTCTCTCTTTGGCTAACATCATCTACAATTATGGCCACCCTCTTCTCCCCAAAATGCACTATATTTTCCCATTCACTGTTAATCAAGTAGATGGGTTAAGGTACCAAGCCATGAACATTGTTGCAACCCGCCTCGGCCGAGCAGAGCCGCCACTTAGGAAAGAGGTTGTCGAGTATATGCTGGATGTAGACTCTCACATGTGGAGTATGAGAAGAAGCAAAGCCAACTTCTTTCGCATAATGTCGCTCCTCTCTGGTTATTTCCTAGTTGGGAAATGGCTTGAAGATGTCTGCAACTGGAGATACCCGGTTACATCGGTTCTGGTTCACGTCTTGTTCTTAATCTTGGTCATGTACCCTGAGCTCATTTTTCCCACAATGTTTCTCTACATGTTCTTCATCGGATTGTGGAACTTTAAGTCTAGGCCGAGACATCCTCCCCACATGGATATGAAGCTCTCGTTGGCCGAGGCTGTTGGTCCTGATGAGCTTGATGAAGAGTTTGATACGTTCCCAACTTCCCGGTCACAAGACTTGGTGCGTCTGAGGTATGACCGGCTCAGAAGCGTGGCGGGTAGGATCCAGACTGTGGTTGGAGACATTGCAGCTCAGGGAGAGAGAGTTCAGTCACTTTTGAGCTGGAGAGACCCGAGGGCTACAAGCCTCTTCATCTTGTTCTGCTTGGCTGCATCGGTGGTCCTTTACGCAATGCCGTTCAAAGCAATAACATTGGCTGGTGGGCTATACTATCTAAGGCACCCAAAGTTTAGAAGCAAGCTACCTTCTTTGCCAAGTAACTTCTTTAAGAGATTGCCGTCTCGTATAGACAGTCTTCTTTGACCTTTACTCTTTCTTAAGCAAGCTTTACAATAAATGTGTTTGTTTCAAACTTTTTCCTCCAGTGATCTCAATCCACTATATAATTATGGAGACTCTGATTAACTCTTTTTTCACAACATTGTCAATATTAACTTACGCAAAGTAATGACTAATGATGGATTTCAGAAGTAAAAAGCTTTACTCATTTTAACAACACAAACCAGGGATTAAAAAAATTGAGAATGGCTACTTCATTGTGTAGCATCAACGTTAATATACACATAAATAGATCTGGTGAGCATTGTTTAATCATAGTTGAACCTTTGAGAAAAGGGAAGGCATCAACTTCAGAGCGACATCGCTGTAGGGTTGGTCTTGTTGCACATCTATAAGACCTCTAGACTTCAATACCTGTAATCCAACACCCGACTCAGTTAGAGGCATTGCAGAGATAAAAAAAAGAAAAGAATCTGTATCGAGTATAATTGTATAAATCACCAGTGTCTCGTAGAACATTTGAGCAGCTAGCTTTCTTGTCTTTCCTGCCAAGATCTTGCTCAAGCTTAGATCTCCAGAAGGATACTCTGAAGCGGGACTACTTAGAAAACGTTCTTTAAGATCCTGAGCCACGGCTCTGCAATGACCAATGAATTTAAACAAAATTAGTAGAGAAAAAAGAGGCTCTTAAGCAAATTAGTAGAAAAACAGTATACCTTGTTCTCTCTGGCAACGCATCAGGATCTTGACTAGCTGATGATCTTACCGGGGTATTTCCACTCGAATCCGGAAAATAAAACTCCTGTATTGCACCAGCAATGGTAATGCTATAAATTTAACCAAAGCAGCAAGAATGGTGAAACAAAACACGCAAAAACGCGAGAACAAACCTGGTCGTTCATTTCAGGAATAGCTGGAATCCCTAAGTTTCTTGATCCAGAAAGATCATTTTGATTTGTGGCATGTGAAGGCTCTGTTCTATACTCTCCTGTCTCAGAATTTCCACGCTGACTGGTGAAGTCATTGGTTCTATAAGGTGAAGATCTTGGTGGTGTTGACATCATGTAATTAGGGAAACCACCATCCCTCAAACGCTCAATTTCTACGTCATCGTTATTAAATGTCTGAGGAGATTGTGCTTCTCTTGCTACAGACTCTGCACGCACGGATTGAGGAACTGCATAGTCTTGGATATCTTCAGTTTGCCGACCTGGAGACAGATGTAATGTACTGTCTGGATCATTAGTAGTATCAGGAACAGGAGATTGTGGAACTGGAGAGGCCGGGTTCATTTCTGGCTCAGATGAGACAGATTCAGGTTCTGGCAATGTTTCTTCAGAAACAGAAACAGCAAGATATGGCTTTGAAGCCACACAGTCCTTTGCAAACACACTGCGTAAAACATTTGAGAAGCCTGTATAGATAGACAATAAACTTTCTTCAAAAACAAAGGGAAAAAGAAGGTAAAATTGTAGAAAAACAAAAGAAAGAATCACTGGAAAATTTACCAGTAAACAAGGGTTCACTGAAGATTTGATCCTTCTTTGACTGGTTATTCAGTCTCCAAAGACCTACTCTAGATAAAGGCAACTTCTTTCTCTTACGAAGAAGATCACTAGCATCCTCAAGCCTTATTTTCATGACCCTGATTCCAAACCCTTTGATCAGTATACAACATGTAATGTAATAATCAAATTCACAAGAAGCAATGGAAAAGTTCTTACTTGTTAGATAATACTATGGCCTTATTGTCAAAACGCTTCCTCTTCCTTGGCCTTGGTTGTGTTGGGCGAGGAGGAGTTGGCTGAAGAGCCAGCTGAGGTGATGAATGCGCTTAAAACACCAAAACAATAAAAATATATGTTAACTAAAGAATAAGATGGTTAAGCATAAAGTTATCAGACTGTATGTTGTTCACTCACCAAAATTTGCATGTTCTTCCTCAGAATGAGCAAAACTTGGAGATCCTGAGCGAAGGTCAAACATCGAATGCCCTCTAGAACTTAATTCTTCTTCATCAATATTAGGGAAAGTGGTTTCCTTCTCATTCAGAGTATCATCTAAAGGTTCAGTGTGTTCAACTCTGATATTGTGTTGGTGGGACACAGGGCTTAAACTGTGAGCAGCATCACGCCGTTTCTCAATCTCGGGAACACTTCCAGGAGAATTGGGATTGAGCTCTTCCATCAAGTTAATTGGTCTAGGATCCTGGAACTCAAGGATTTCCTCTGTCTCGTTACGAGGACTGTAGGTTTCAGTATCTAGACCAACATTGGAGCCTCCACGCACATTGTTTGGTTCTACCTCATAAGCCATTTCAACATCAGTTTCTCCAGGATATTCACTTGCAGGTAAGGTGGATTGGCTGCTTAAATCATAAGAACAGATAAGGAAGAGAAATAGGTGTGTAGAAGAGAAACTCAAAACGTTATGAAGAGAGAGACTCACTCGACATCCATGGGGCTAGATTCAGGAATAATGTCCTGTAAGACAGAAATACAAACTTTCTTCAACAATAAGCTCTCGGATACATGAAAAACCAGTAACCAGAATCAAGTTAAGTCAATAATACATGAGCAGGAATCTCACCTCGTCGAAAATAATAGCAACATAAGGATCAATGCCAGTAGGAATTTGATCTGCAAAACAGACATCAGCATCATAAACACCCTGGAACCATCATCAACAACAAAAAACAGGCAAAAGGTACCTGTAAGAGTGATATCTTCCTCACACCGAAGATTATTATCAAATTCCCTATGATTCACAAGAAAAGTATATTAGATTTCAAGATGTTTCTCAAGCTTTGTTTCAGATCAAACTCAAATAAGAAAGTGAAAAAGATGGATACATGTCGAGTGTGTCATCATCCTCCAAGTCGAAATCTTCCAAGTTTAGTGCTTGAGGCAAAGTCACCGACTCAACAGGCGCCTGTCTCGCATCCTCTTGCAAGTCGACTTCACTAGAAACGAGAGCCTTAGCCAACCAAGTTCTCTTAAGATTATAGTCATGTAATATATAATCGACTTTCTTCGAGTATATCCGCACAACCCCAAGTAGAAGGTAACTTGATATTCTCAACGCCATTGGTACCTCAGGAAACATTATATGATCTGCAAACACAAATTTACAAACTTTCAGATTTACAAATAAATATGTATATGATCAATCAATTCAAAACTAACCAGGAAGACAGAGAGAGCGTTGAAATGAGCCAAATTTATCAAAAGGTCAAAACTTTTTAACAGATCAGGCCAGATCAGACCAAAGGTATAAACTTTTTAACACAAATTTGTTAAATTTAAAGTGATAAAAAATGCAAACTTTTTAATCAGAAAGCAAAATCGAAGAGGAAAATGACGAACAAACTATTTTGGGGATGTCCGTGGCGGTGTAATCAGACTTCTTGAGGCGATGTTGCAAATGAGCGGCGCTCCACACCGTCCCCAATGGAGCCTTTCGACCCAAATAAGTCTGCGAATAAAACATTTTCTGTTGTACCAGCAAAGAGAAAGAGAGCGAGAAAAGGAAATGTAGAAGATTTCTATGGAGAGAAAGCTGCCTGGTGAGACGAAAAGGTTAGGGTTTTTATATAATTTTGGAGAAGAAGAAGACGCCATTTTAGTTGGCGCGGGAAAAGATTTACTGGCGCGGATGTTCAAAGTAAAAAAAATTGCCATCTTTACTAAAATGCCCCTAATTTACTCAACCTATTGACAAATTTTTGCCACCACTTTATTCAACCGGGATTAGTTCTCTTTTCGCCGGCGAGCTAAAGAGGCTCAAAACTCAAAAAGACTCCAAACTATAACGTTTCCGATTTACTTTATCTTCTGGCTACGGTGGCGTAGTGGTGTGGTGACTGTCCTTCTTGGGCCAATTAGAAACCCAAGGGAAAGCCCGTAATTTATCTAGTTCTGATGGGTTTTTTGGTCATTTACAAGTTTTTACTTTTTTGCCTGAAACGGTTTTAAATCGTACGAATTCAACGTCAAGTCACTTCGTCTTCTTCCTACTTGGGGAAAAAACCTCTCTCTCTCTCTCTCTCTCTCTCTCTCTCTCTCTCTCTCTCTCCCACTCTTTCTTCTTCCTTTGGTCTGTCAACGCAAAGGGGTTTAGGGTTTAACCGGCAGCTCAAGCATCCGTACGGTACGAACATTTCCGGCCCAACGAGGATCACGGCGCGTTCACAGTGTCGCTCCTTTTTTTTTTGAGGATTTCTGCTCTGTATTTGTGTTTTTTTTTTCGTTTCTTAAGAAAAATTAAGGAAAATGGAAGACGATCGGAAGATAGAGTTAGATATTTGTGGGTTCTATTTCTTCAAAGAGACTTTTCCCCCATTTCTCTACGCCTGTCTCAAGTAGCTAGAGGAAATGCTGGAAATTTTTGATTTCTCCCCGGATTTTATGTTAATTTCTCCTTAAAATCCGCGAATCCCTTATGATCTAAGAGTTAATCAACTGTATTATTTCTCGGATTTTGATTATTTAGTGTTTTGTCATGTGGATTGGTTTAGGCTAGTGAGATCAGGAGTTAAAAACTGTAAAACTTGGTGTTTTCTTCTTCAGCTATCTAATGGATTCGTCGGACGAAGAAGGAGAGATTGTACCTGACTATGTCGATGAATACTATTTCGTCGATCAAAGCGAGACACCTATCAAATTCTGTGTTTTGCCGATCAAATGGGACGGTGAAGATTCAGCTGATAGCTCAGGAGAGCCGGTGTTTTTGCGTGGCATCACTGACGATGCAGACGAGTCATTTCATAAGCTAGCCAAAGCCTGGAAGTTTGATCTTTCTGATGAACATCCGAAGATCACTGTGCTTCTACGTGGGATGCACTGGATAACTCTGCAGAAGCCAAGAGAGAGCTATGAAATTTTAGCTAGAACAACTCTGGCCACACTTAAGTGTCTTCACTTTGTCAAAAGGAATCCGGATGCATCAACCGATGAATTGTGGAACAGTTTAGACATAATGGATCGGTATGCTTTATATGTTTGTTCAATTTGTCTTGATTAGTTTTCCTGTTATGTTCATCTTTGAATCATGCTTGCTGTTCACTCAGGATTCAACCTACGGATCTTGACTTATCGGATCATGTTTCTCTATTGTGTGAAGCTATGAAAAGGGATGAAGGTTTAACAATATCAAAGGTCTGTTTTCTCCTTGTCTTTCTTATCTTTGTTGGAAGCGATTGATTGGGTTAGACATTTCTTCAAAGTTACACATTTTCTTGTGTGTAATATGAGGCCGATTCATTTCTTCCAAGTTAATATTTGTTGCTTCTCCGTTATCGTTTATGTTGCAGTGTTTGAGTACTTTTCTGGAGAAGACTTCACAAACAACACCTATGGAAGCGGTGAGAGCTATTTAAAAGTGCCCTTCCTTTTTCTGTGCCTCCTTTCTTGCTCTCCTTCTACTGAGGTCAAATTTTGTTTTCTCTTATTAAGGAACTTCCAACGCACCATCAACAAGATGTTCATACACCAAAGGAACAGAACTTCACTGTTGATAATGAGATAGACGAGGATAACATCAGCGATGATGAGTCTGAGAGTAACCTGCAGTTTGATACAGTCTGCTCTATTTGTGACAATGGTGGTTACATTCTGTGGTACGTCAAGCTTCATAGTTTCTCAAGAGTTGATGCTATTTTTAGAGCTCCTCACAAGCTGCAGTGATTTCATTTAATCTCTTTGTTTTGAACTCAGTTGTGAAGGAAGCTGCTTGAGATCTTTCCATCCAACCATAGAAGATGGAATTGACACAGCGTGCGAATCGCTAGGATTCACTGATGAAAGTCAAGTTCATGTATGGTGAATCAGCTTTAGATTTTCTGTTTGATATGCTACTATGGTGAGGCTCAGGGTGAACTTGGTTTGCTACATATGTAGGCACTCGGAGCCTATCTGTGTAATAACTGTCTCTACAAACAGCATCAGTGCTATGCTTGTGGCCAATTGGGATCCTCCGACGAAAATTCCTCTCAAGAGGTATTATATTCTTGCACCATATCATTCTTCATGTGTATACTGGGCCAATTTAGCTGTATTGAATACTTGGATTCTTCGATTTGGAATATAACTCTGTTTGCTCCTCTGAAGGTATTTCCTTGTTCGGCGTCAAATTGTGGTCATTTCTATCATCCAAAATGTGTTGCAAAACTTCTCTATGCTGATGATCAAATCAAATCAGAGGAACTTCAATCCAAGATTGCTGCTAGAGATTCCTTTTGCTGTCCTCTACACATATGCAAAATCTGTAAATTAAGCGAAAACAAGAGTCTATATGCGTTGCATCTTGCTGTATGCAGACGCTGCCCAACCGCTTATCACAGAAAATGTTTACCTAGGTAAAACCACTTTTCATTTTACTTTTTCTTCAAACTTCTAATGGCCATATAGACAGATTTGTTTGCTCTTTGTTTTACTCAGGGAGATTACTTCTGAACTCAACTGTGACGAGGAAACACCTCAGAGGGCCTGGGAAAAACTGCTTCCGTACAATCGCATTCTGATATACTGTTTGTAAGTTTTTGAATACTCTGATTGGTATTGAGTGCCTTTTAAAGCAATTTTCTTCTGTTATGATCTGCATCATGTATAGCTTTTTCATAAACTTTTGAGCAGGAACCATGAGATAGACAGCCATCTTCTTACTCCCGCTAGAGACCACTTAATTTTTCCTGATATATCTGGTTCAAAAAGAACACAAAGCCATGGGGTTGTACCGATCAAAGAGGATGTTCCTAGAAGTGTGACGGATTCGGAGCATTATGAGGGTCTATTTGATCGTCTCGGTATTAATGAATCTAGGAAACCAAATGTGACCTTTAGTGTCAATGAGTATCTTACGAAACGGAAGATGAATAATAAGTTGTCAGAAGAAGAATGTCTTCCCGCCTTTGCAAAGCCTAACAGAGCAGGCAAGAAGATTGAACAGAGGTGATGTTCTTTATGGCCACTATACAAAAAAAAAGTTACGTTATTGATAGTTTCAATTTCAAGTAAACATTGTAATTTTTGGTTACACAGGGACTCTTCGTTTAATAGGGTGATGGATATAATGGAAGAAGTGAACTCTTCATTTAACTTTGATGAGTTCGTTAAGTCTCGTGGGGTAACCCATGTGAAATCCTACCAGTCAGGATATGATGTTGGCAAGAACATCACAATGGGATTAGTTCGGACTCATGTCAATGTATGTCACTGCGGTTTGTTATATGAAACGAAGATAAGTTATTTAGTTGGCAGTGTTGTCTCCCTGACTCTTAAAAACTGTTGTGCAGGCCGCTCGAGCTGCGTTAAAGATGTTTCAAGAAGGGCGCGATGAAGATGCAAGAGCTGTATTTGATCCAGATATCCTACTCGAACTCATGAAGCATAAGGTTTTTAAGTCATACATAGTTATTATAATCTTTGTCACCTAAGATTTTGCTCTGATATAATTCCTACTACTATCTTCTTTATACTGTACGATGGTATTGGTATGTCATTCTATGAGAATCACTTAAACTGCAGAAAGTTCCTACACGTGAAAGAATTTCCATTAAGGGAAAAAAATTTACAATATAAAACATTCATGTTGTTTGAACTGCAGAGGAAGCTTGGAATTTATCTTTCGCCTTTTCTCCATGGTAAGCGCTACACGTCGTTTGGTCGTCACTTCACAAAGCAAGAAAAGCTTATAGAGGTGAACTATTTAATCTCTTTTGTTTTCTTAACTCGTGTTTAGCTTGCTCCATTAACGTTTAGGGGTGTAGTGATGATTATTAGAAACTGATTTAATACAATTGATGATGCAGATAGTAGAGAGGCTCCATTGGTATGTGCAAAACGGCGATACGGTAAATGTGATACTATCTTAACCACTACATACTCTATTAGGTAAGTTATATTAGATTTAACATTCTTGTTGGTTTCAGGTAGTCGACTTCTGCTGTGGTTCTAATGACTTCAGTTGTTTGATGAAAGAAAAGCTTGTGAAAACGGGGAAGTCATGCTTCTTCAAAAACTTTGATCTCATTCCACCTAAGGTACAACATCCATCCACTCGTTTACTTTTGTGCTTGAAACTGTTTCTGAAACATGAGCTTCCCTTGGCAGAATGATTTCAATTTCGAGAAGAGAGATTGGTTGACTGTGAACAAAGAAGAGTTACCCGATGGCTCTCAACTGGTTAAAAAAGCTATCAACATCTTAAAGTTGAGATATACTTCTTGAACCAATTAACTTAGATACTTTCTTGTGTGTGTAAAACAGATAATGGGGTTAAACCCGCCTTTCGGCTACAAATCCAGTCTTGCTAACATTTTCATCAGGAAGGCTCTCGAGTTTAAACCGAAGATTTTAATCCTCATCGTACCAAGTGAAACGAAAAGGTAAACTAAAAAGCAAATACAGAGAGCTCTCAATGACAAACTTTTTGTAACTCTTGGCTTTGTCAACACAATCAGGGTCGATGAGATAGCGGGTTATGATTTGATTTGGAAGGACACAAGAATACTTTCTGGCATGGTACGTTACGTTTACAAATGAACCCAACTCTCAGTTTATTTGACCAATAGCTTTTGATCACACTCTGTTTTTTTCTTTGCTCTTTAGTCTTTCTACTTGCCCGGGTCGATAGATGTGGATGATAAAACGATAGAGCAGTGGAACAATTCACCTCCACCTCTGTACTTGTGGAGCCGTAGGGACTGGAGTATAAGCCACTAGACTAGAGCACTTGAACAGGGTCACATCACACAGATGCATCACTTCACTCACAACGAGGAATTTCACCACACAGAGATCCATCAAGGTGGTGGTGATGATGACATGGTACTAGACATGGAGATATCTCCTCCCCGAATATCTTACTAATGCATCAGCGTGCGAGAGGGAACAGGGAAGCATCACACACCAATATCAATATCTATGGCTTTTGAAGATACTATGAGATAAGACATTATTGTTTCACGTTGGAACTATGATGACATTTAGGAACGTTAAGAAAGGCTCACAGTTAAATTAATGGTTGTGTGAGAGAGTCAAGTCATTAGCTTTAGATTCAGAAACTGTTTTGTTTAGTATCATCACCTTTTGTCTTGGGAGACTTTGAAACAAAAAAAAATAGGATTATATATTGGTAAATCTAGTTTATTACATCAACATAATACAACAATAAAATAATGATTTTACATATATTAAAACTGTTAACAACTGAATCACCAATTTGAGTAGATGAAATCATTGGTAACAGCTGAATAATTCATTAGGAATGCTGTGGATTAACAAATACAGATTGGAGTATTAATAACAAGGCGGCAAACCAGGCGGTGGAGGCAGAATCTGCTGATCAATTCCTCTTCCATTCTTGACAATGAAGACAACATTCATACCCCACGTTTGATGTCTATCAAAGTGACAATGCATGAACCAAACCCCTACAAACGCAATTACAAAACGCGACTATAATTAGTTAGGTGATGTTATAAATAATTCCAGTGTACCACATCTACTATAGATAAACTCACTGTGATATATCAACTTATGTCGGTTTATTTAGGATAATAAACCGGTTATAAATTAGGGGTTTACGTAAGGTACGTACCGGGATTGTTAGCTACGAATCTGATAGTGACCCAACCGTTCTTTGGTACAGTCGCCGTGTTTCTGTACGGAGGATCGTGGAGATTATACGTCGACGGATCTTGACTTTCGTTAAAGTTGCCAAGCCCTGCACCAACCACGTAGAAGCTAAAACCATGGAGATGCATTGGATGATCGATTGCACCCAAACTCGTCCCTTGAATGACCACCTCAACCGCTTCCCCATACTCAAGCTTCTTTACCTCCGTCGCGAGTCTCGGAGTCACCAAGAACATCGGCTGTTCCTCCGCGGTGTAATTGAAAACCAGCGGTGGAACATCCGGAAACCGCGTTCCGTAAACGCCACTGATGTGGTAGTAGTAAGCTTTTAGTATGTCCACGTGGCTCGGCGTGACGAACGATATGTTACTCATACTCGCCGCTAATCTCGTCCCGTTTGGACCAACGCACGAGTTATTAGGATCACACGGGAGAAGATTGATCGAAACCGTCGTGAAAATCCTACGCGTGATTTTGAGGGGGACTAGTCCGGAGTACAAGCTTCTGATATTGCCTAAGAACCTGAAAGCTGCTGACGTGTCGTTGTAAGGAGGAAGCTTTGGGTAACGTTTTGAAGACGATAACGACGTGGACGTCTTGGTGTCGTTGTTTGAAGAGATGTAACGTAAGATTCCGATGGTGGTTGAGTTGTTGAATCCGATCATTGGGTTGCTATGGTAAGCTCTGGCCAACATGTAGTAAGTGCGTGTGCGTTTTGGGTTTCGGTTTGCGTGTAATAACACGTCTAGCGTTTGGCCTGAAGATATGGTGATATAAGTAGATTTTATAGGTTTGGTGTAGTGGCCATCGGCGGAGACTACGGTGACTCTGTGTTTCGCGATTGCGAAGAAGAAGATTGTGTTCATTGCAGCGTTTACCATCCGGATGCGGTAGGTTTTGCCTTTCTCTACCGCCAGCTCGAATGTATCTGTTAAAATTAAAAACATATATATGTGCATGCATGCATGTAAAATTATACGTTTTAATTAAAAACATATGCATGCAAATGATTGTTTCATTGATTTTAATTCACAGTTAATTATACTCGTTACTATATAGCCCTAAATTTCCTTCCATCTCAATTTTAGTATTTTATAAAAACTAATTAAGAAAGAATAAGTAAGAAGAAACCTGATTTAGAGCAAGGATAGAGGAAACCAGGATGTCCATTGATGGTGAAAGCATCGGACTCATTAGGAGCACCACCGGACCTCGTGAACTCCTCCACTACCTCTCTCACATCCTGCTTCCACCACTCTCCTGTCCAAAATAAATTTTAAGGAAATTTGTAAAACGCAACTTAGTTTTTTCAAACCAGAAATATATTATAGGTTTTGTTTTGTACCAAGAACTAGAGGGACTTCGTGGTCCGGTTTTGGAAAAGGGAGGGCTTTTGGAAGACGAGGATATATGAAAATAGGACCATGTACTGTGGCACGGGACCAAGAGCTATGCGCGTGCCACCAAATAGTCGTGTCTTCGACGGAAAATATGACTTTGTACGTAAAATCCGACCCGGGTCGAATCGGGCATTGTGTGATGTATTCGGGTCCATCTGACCAGGGGTTCCTCGGCTGCTCTACACCATGCCTGCGTTTTTGTTCAACCAGTTATGTGTTTGTTATAGGTACGTAAGAAATATAAAGAGAATGAGGTTTTAGATACTACCAATGCATTGTGATATTTTCACTAGCTCGGTTACGAACGGTCACGTAAATGGTGTCTCCTTTGTAAACCTTTAGAATTGGTCCAGGAAACTGACCATTAACGGTCAAAATATTCTTCGTGCTACACAATTTCGTGTATGGAACTTCCTTAACCTGCCATTAATTAACTCTATGATATTATTTAGGTTGCATCAATTCAAGCTAGCTAGTTTACAGTTCACGTCTGATTAAACTAATTAAACTCACCGTGAATGTGTAGTAGCGAAGCGCCATGCAATTGGTGTAGAGAAAAACAGAGATTAGGAGGAAATGAAAGAAGGAATGTGACATTTTTAGAGAGTTTTAGGATACGAATTATTCTGATAGAGATGAATCAAAGAAGATAGAGGCAGCTATGCTTATTTATATTTACTTTGAGTACTTTCTTCACCTCTTTCTCAAATTAGTTAATGTCGGATTAAGAAACTACGGATTTACAAGTTATGTTGACATGTTGTACATTTTGGGATAAATTAGAGATATATAGTGCATGTGAGCGCTATATATATATATATATCTCTACACAAATCCTGTCTTAATATCGTAAACTTGAAAAATAAGATATAAAGTAGATATATATAGTGGATGTGGCTAAGTATTGTATGTCGTAGTACTCTTGAACACTAAAAATATTATAGTGCACGTAAAAACTTTTAGGGGTATTATTGGTTTTATATATTAAAATCAATTCCAACAGATTTGAAATACATAAGATTTAAAAAAAAATTGTTCATTTAAAATGATTTATTATTCATTTCACAATCTATAGGTATATGAGTTATCTTTAGATTTTAAAATCCATGACATTATATTTACAAAGTCAACATGATTTGATTTGATTTCTCCAATAGAATTGAATTCAACTAACAAATATATAATTTGGAATCATCTTCCTCGTAACCTTTTTCCATTATTGAAAAATCTACAATAAAAATATTCATATAAAATCACCACCATAACAGTAACAAAATCCAAATTCAAGAAAATCTCTAACAAATAATAATTTGGAATTTGCTGTAAAATTTAAAAAAAAAAGGTGGAAATCTATGTTCATGGAGAAGTCCTATAAAAAAGTAAAATTAATAGGTTATACGTTTGATCAAATAGATGAAATCCCAATGTTCACTACTTTATAATCCATATATAATATATTTTATATAAAAGGTTTTGATTGTATATGAACTTTGATGAAAGTCGTTAGGTATGGCTGGCGGGGAAAAAGTGATGAAAGTGTATGAGAAGAATAGTAGAAATGATAAGGGTTATTAACATTATTAATTATTGGATTCTATATAATTATAATAAACTGATTGCAAAATTTGAGGATAAAAGCTTAGATTTTGATTGCAATAACTTGCACATGAAAGTTATTTTAAATCCAAACAAGCTCTGTCAAATTCATTGAACAAAATTTATTAAACTTGAATAACACAAGATTTTAATTGATTTATGCAAATCCTTAATTTAATAACACGAGATTTAGAGCTCAATTAATGAAGAGATTCTAAATACAAGAACCAATAACATTAGATTTAAGACTCTTTTAGTAAAAGTATTTTAAATAGTTAAACCAATAACACCAGATTTTGTTAGAAGATCTAAAAATCATGATTGAATAACAATAGATTATAGTTGGATTTAAACTCTATTAAAAACCATAAACCAATAACACTCCCTGAAATTAATTAAGTTGATCAGATTAAAGTACAGTACTTCTGAAATATTTTTGCGAAATAATTTGATATTAAAACTGTTTTTGGTCCACAGAAAAATGTAACTATACATCTTTTGGTTTGAATATGACTTATGGACTCACATTTGTCCACCAGATATGTACATACACATCTCTCGGTCAAACGAAACTTTCAAGTTAACAAAAACAGTTTGGTCGTTAAGACTAGATTATATTTTGTCGTGTTATATATATAGTAAAAAATTTGACGTACATAACTACATAGGTCCACTACTTAGAAGATTTTTTAAACAGGGGAGTTTATGTCGAGTAATTCGAATAAAAATTGAGAACAGATAAATCGAATACATAAATGTTTATTCCAACTTCGAAGTATATTCAATAAAATGTTTATTATTTTAACAAAATGAGTATGAATTGTGCCGGACTGAGAAACCTGTCCTGAAATTGAAACCCGAATTTTTAGAACAACATCAGTATATGAGTTTGGTTCGCTGAAGCTTTCCGTTGTTTTTATTTCAAAACAAAAATATTCCGAAACTCGTTACCTTCTTACGTGATTGGTTTGACGTCTGTTTAACTTTAGTGTAATCTTTGAAATTGCCTAAGCGTGTTTAATTAATATTGTGGCACTGTAATAAATGGGGAAAACGAGTTATTTCTAAATTCGATATCCGTGAGCTACCAGCCTACCATTCCACCAAAGCTCCATGTACGTACGTGCATCAGTGCATGCATATAAGATATTATAAGATTCACGAAAATAAAAATTGTTTTACGAAAGTTACGAAAGAGATGTTTATTGTTTTGTTGTCAACACCATAATATCGAAAGATTATGTGTCCATGCTACTTTTATTGGTTTATACTCTATAGATACATTGCCAGATAATGAACCTTTACTTTAATAGTCTGAAATGAAAATTCTAAAAAACCTGACCGGTGAAATGTCGATTTCCGATCCATTACCAGAAACTTGAACACGTTAACTTCTTTGAATCATTTACTTCTAAAATTGGGAAACTGAAAAATCACAAACTTTGTGAATTTTGTTAAAACTCTTTCGACTCTTATTTGAGTCATTTTCAATTAGTTTTATTCCACTTAATTTTCATGAAGATATACAAGCTTGGATTGATAGAACTAGAAACATTCTTTACTCTCGCATGTAATTGTAAACACCACCGCGCCAACATGGATATTCATATTCCCTAGATGCATGTTTGCATTGAGGTCCAAAAACCAAAAACAATTTCAGTAGTCTATCAAATTAAGTCTCTATCCATGAGGTCCAAAAACCAAAACCAAAACCAATATCATTTTCCATAGGACACTGAGTTCTACTCTATCAAATGGAAAACTTCCAAGGCAGTCTCTCATTTTCAATTAGTTTTACTCTATCAAATGCAATATTTGAGCTCAAACAAAATAACTCAGAGTCAAAAGAACTGATACAAAATCACATGCAAAGGAAGGAGAGAATATTGGTCGTGGCAGAAAGAAGGTATAAACAATATTTTGGATAGTTAATTGGCTTTTTAGAAACAACAAAAAGTCCAAATACACACACTGGCAAAGCTAGTTTATCTACGAGAGTTAATATAATGGTTTTGTGCGAGAGAGTCAAGTCCTTAGCTTTAGATTCAGAAACTGTTTTGTTTGGTATCATCACCTTTTGTCTTGGGAGAATTTAAAAACAAAGATTAGGGTTATATATTGGTAAATCTAGTTTATTACATCAAACATTATACAACAATATGATAATGATTTATATATACTAAAATTGGTAACAATTGAATCACCAATTTGAATAGATGAAACCATTGGTAACAGCTGAATTATTCATTACTAATGTGGTTTAACAAATACATATTGGATAATTAATAACAAGGGGGCAAACCAGGTGGTGGAGGCAGAATCTGCTGATCAATTCCTCTTCCATTCTTGACAATTAAGACAACATTCATACCCCACGTTTGATGTCTATCAAAGTGACAATGCATGAACCAAACCCCTACAAACGCATTTACAAAACGCGACTCTGGTTAAAACTTAAACCACCATCCTCAAAAGTGATAACTAGACGGTTCGATTCATTATTTTGGTTTTAGTTTTATATATAAGCTGGTTATACGTACCGGGATTGTTAGCGACGAATCTGATAGTGATCCAACCGCTCCTTGGTACAGTCGCCGTGTTTCTGTAAGGAGGATCGTCGAGATTATACGTCGACGGATCTTCACTTTCGTTAAAGTTCCCAAGCCCTGCACCAACCACGTAGAAGCTAAAACCATGAAGATGCATAGGATGATCGAGTCCATTAACGACCAAACTCGTCCCTTGAATGACCATCTCAACCGATTCGCCATACTCAAGCATCTTTACCTCCGTCGCCAGCCTCGGAGTCAGCAAGAACAAAGGCTGATCCTCCGCGGTGTAATTGAAAACCAGCGGTGGAAAGTCCGGGAACCGCGTTCCGTAAACCCCCCTGATGTGATAGTAGTAAGCTTTGAGTATGTCCACGTGGCTCGGCGTGACGAACGATATGTTGCTCATACTCGACGCTAATCTCGACCCGTTTGGACCTTCACACGAGTTATTAGGACACGGGAGAAGATTGATCGAAACCGTCGTGAAGATCTTACGCGTGATTCTGGCGGGGACTAGTCCGGAGTATAAGCTTCTGATACTGCTAAAGAATTTGAAAGCTGCTGACGTGTCATTGTAAGGAGGAAGCTTTGGGTAACGTTTTGAAGACGATGAGGACGTTGACGTCTTGGTGTCGTTGTTTGAAGAGATGTAACGTAAGACAGCGATAGTGGTGGAGTTGTTGAATCCTATGTCTAGGTTGCTTTGGTAAGCTCTGGCCGCCATGTAGTAAGTGCGTTTTGGGTTTTGGTCGGCGTGTAATAACACGTCTAGCGTTTGGCCAGGAGATATGGTGATATAAGCAGCGCTGAAAGGTTTGGTGTAGTGGCCATCGGCGGAGACTACGGTGACGTTGTGTTTTGCGATTGCGAAGAAGAGAATTATGTTCATTGCAGCGTTTACCATCCGAATACGGTAGGTTTTCCCCTTCTCTACGGCGAGCTCGTATGTATCTGTCAAACATATATATATGTGCATGCATGCAAAATAATACGTTCTTCATAAAAAAAAAAGGTAAAATAATACGTTTTAAACATATATATATATATATGCAATATTGTTTCATTGATTTTTTTAAAAATCACAGTAACACTCGTATATATATATATATATACGGGCCAACTTTCATTCCATCTCCATAAAAAGTTTTTATCCCACAATTGCAATATTTGTTTGTAAAAACTAATTAGGATAATAACCTGATTTAGAGCAAGGATAGAGGAAACCAGGATGTCCATTGATGGTCAAAGCATCGGACTCATTAGGAGCAGCTCCGGACCTAATGAACTCCTCCACTACCTCTCTCACATCCTGCTTCCACCACTCTCCTGTAAAAATTAAATTTTATGGAAATTCAATGCAACAAATTAGTTTTTTAAACCAGAAATGTAATACATAAAAATAGTATAGGTTTTGTTCTGCACCAAGAACTAAAGGGACTTCGTGGTCCGACTTTGGAAAAGGGAGGGCTTTTGGAAGACGAGGATATATGAAAATAAGACCGTGTACGGTGGCACGTGTCCAAGAGCTATGCGCGTGCCACCAAACAGTCGTGTCTTCGATGGAAAATATGACTTTGTACGTAAAATCCGACCCGGGTCGGATCGGGCATTGTGTGATGTATTCGGGTCCATCTGACCACGGGTTCCTCGGCTGCTCTACACCATGCCTGCGTTAATGTTCAACCAGTTAATTAAGTGTTTGTGATTGGTGTATAACTTAAATACATAAAACAATATTAAGAGAATGAGGTTTTAGACTACCAATGCATTGTGATATTTTCACTAGCTCGGTTACGAACGTTAACGTAAATGGTGTCTCCTTTGTAAGCCTTTAGTATTGGTCCAGGAAACTGACCATTAACGGTCAAAATCTTCTTCGTGCTACACAGTTTCGTGTATGGAACCTCCTTAACCTGCCATTAATTAACTCTTATGAGATTCTTTAGGTTTCATCGATTCAAGCTACCTAGTTTTACTGGTCACGCCTGATTATTAATTAAACTCACCGTGAATGTGTAGTGGCGAAGCGCCATGCAATTGGTGTAGAGAAAAACAGAGATTAGGAGGAAATGGAAGAAGGAATGTGACATTTTTAGAGAGTTTTGGGATATTAATTATTCTGGTAGAGGTTAATCAAAGAAGATAGAGGCAGCTATGCTTATTTATATACGACTTCCACGTCTTTCTCAAATTAGTTAATGTCGGATTAAGAAACTACGGATTTACAAGCTATGTTGACATGTTGTACCATCAGTATTCATTTTGGGATAAAGTAGAGATATTCATAGTGCATGTGGGCTATATATTTCTACAAAATCCTTAAGATCAAATAAACGGTCATGTATATGTTGTACACTAAAAATATTATAGTGCATGTAAAAACTCTAAAAATAACTAATTTGAACAAATTGAAGTACAGTGTCTGAAATATTTTTGCGAAATAATTTGATGGTTAAATATGTTTTTGGTTGTCAAAAAAATGTAACTATACATCTTTGGTCCGAATATGACCTATGGATTCACATTTCACATTTGGCCACCAGATATGTACATACACATCTCTCGGTCAAACGAAACTTTCAAGTTAACCAAAACAGTTTGGTCGTTAAGAGTAGATTATATTTTGGCGTGTTATATATATAGTAAGAAATTTGACGTACATAAGTCCACTACTTTTAGAAGATTTTTGTAAGCAGAGTAGTTTATGAATTGTGTCGCGTTGACAAACCTGTCCTGAAATTGAAAACCCGAATTTTTAAAACAACATCGCTTATGAGTGAGTTTGGTTAGGTGAAGCTTTCTTTTGTTTTTTACTCCAAAACAAAAATATTCCGAAACTCGTTACCTTCTTACGTGCTTGGTTTGACGTCTGATTAACTTTTAATTAATCTTTGAAATTGCCTAAGCGTGTTTAATTAATATTGTGGCACTGTAATAAATGGGGAAAACGAGTCACCAGCCTACAATTCCACCAAAGCTCCATTTACGTACGTGCATGTAGGATATTAAGATTCATGAAAACAAAAACTGTTTTACGAAAGAGATGTTTATTGTTTTCTTGTCAACACACTCAACACCACATACCGGAAGAATATTGTATCTTCGCGAATATGTGTCCATGCTACTTTTATTGGTTTATTATACTCTATAGATACATTGCGAGATAATGAACCTTTACTCTATTAGTCTGAAATGAAAATTCTAAAAAACCTGACCGGTGAAATGTCGATTTCCAATCCATTACCAGACACTTGAACACGTTAACTTCTTTGAATCATTTACTTCCAAGTTTGGGAAAGTGAAAAATCACAAACTTTGTGAATTTTGTTAGAACTCTTCCGACTCTAATTTGAGTCATTTTCAGTTAATTTTATTCCACTTAATTATCATGAAGATATTCAAGCTTGGATTGATAGAAGTAGAAACATTCTTTACCCTCATGTAAACCCCGCCGCGCCAACATGGATATTAATGATGCATGTTTGAGGTCCAGAAATAAAAACTAAATTAAAGGAAACTGATTTTTACTCTATCAAATGGAAAACTTCGAAGGTAGTCTCTCATTTTCCACGTTCAAGGATAATCAGAGATTGCTAATATCTATTTAATCACTTCTAAGATACTGCATCGCTTCAAAGAAGACAAGACAACTTGGCTTCGTGAATCTCTTCAGAAATGGTTACTTTGCAGATGTGATTGACGCCCTGATTTTGACAATTATCAGAATCATTTTCCATAGGACATTGACTAAAACCAGCAATTTCGAGTCACAAAAACACTATGGATCAAATTTAATGTATGACTAACCAAGCCTGCCTGCATCTAACCGCTTCTTCCCGAACACTCCGTTTTGGATCATCCAGTGCCTTTGTGATTGCTTGTACAACCTTCAAGTGAATTTTCAAATTTGTGAGACGCATTTCTTACTCTACATACCAAAACGTATGTTTTTAGATCTTTTAACTAACCTCTCTTCTGAAAGGATAAATCCTTCCATGCGGCAGTTCCAACAGAGCAGCAAGACATTGAATCGATGTCTCCCTAACAACCTGCATACCATTTCTCATTAGAAGATTCAGGAATCAATGGAAAAAGAAGATATAGAAGATGCTAAATGATTTGTTACCGTTAGATGCGGATATGATGTAAGCTTGACCAGACATTCGATGATTCTATGTGCATTGTCACTCGCAGATTCTTGTCCTGCAAACAGAGAAAACGAATATGAAATGCCATGTTTAGATTTACCAACCATGGATTTGACTCAACCATCTGATAAATCATTACCATATCATTAGATTTTTTATAAGACTGTTGATCTTTATTTATTTGACAATTGAACCGATATTATATATCATGCAATAAGCTTTCGCAAAACAGCATATCTTTACCTTTAATATCAGTAAGCGTTCCAGAAAAAACAAGAAATAGACTGAAAAGTGTTTCTTTATCCGCAGCGTCCAAGCTTAAGATAGTCAAGCCTTCCAGTATCATCGGGTGTAGCTGCACAGACGGTGGTCTTTTAAGAAACTGTTTATGAATTTACAAAATACAAAATCTCTCTAGAGGCTCACCTTTCTGGTATTATCCAATATGACCGTTACTGGAACATTGGATATAACATGCGCGAGAGCGACATGCAACATTGTTCTGAAACCATGAAAAAAACTAGTCAGCAGAGAATCTGGAATTGGTTGTCACTATAAACTGTAACTTGCTTATTTACTATTATGACTTTATGTACTAGCTACACTACACCTAACCCAAACTAATCTAGCAATCTTTAAGATGACTGTTTGTATTTTACAAATGTTCCATGCAAGTTGACTGAAAGGTAATTTAAACGTATAACATATACAGAGGCACAGTATACATAAAGTTAAAGATATGTCTACCTCGAGAGTGGAGACTGGGACTTCATAATCAAAGACTCCAAAATGGGAACTGTCAAAGAGAAAAACCGCTGCTTGTAGAGTGGCCGTATAACTGCATGATATTTTCTATTCAGACACACTTCCGAATCAGACATGAGAATGAAGAACGCATCTGCGGCATGTTTCATGGCAGAAGAATGTAAAACATGCCCGGAAGAGTTGGTAGATTTTAAGCATTCCACTAGAACCTGAACAATTTCATTAAATCTTCTATCACCCCGCATGAGTAACCCTTTCCCAATCCATGCTAGTACTGTGATAGCACGGGTTTGAAGGTCCAGGGAACCACCGAAGCCTAAACATATCTTTGACAAGATTGTCTCACTTCCACAGATGGTTTTACCAGATTCATCAGAAGAAACCTCTATTCCAGATGCAACAGCTTTGTGAAATATTATATCACAAGCTTCTTCCAAGGAACAACCGGTTGAGATATTTGTTCCATTAGTACCCAAGCCCAATTTGTTAACCATTGAACCCAAAGCTTGAGCTGCTGGGATATAACCCTTAAGGGAGGATACCAAAAACAGATGTATTAGTGATTTCACATCTGGAATGGACGCCGCGGGAGATGCAGCTATGATAACTGACGCAAATAGTGAAAGTATCAATTCATCCCTGGTGGACAGGTCACGTTGTAGACCCTCTAATTCAACAAGTGTCAAAGGAATAGACTCCATAGTTGGAAGCGTGCTTGATGAGATCACATTATAAGCTTTTTGGATTATACTGTTCTGTGAATCTACCAAAGCAATTCCTACAATTTGCCCCATTGTTTTCATTGCTGCCTCAACAAACTCCTGTAGTAGAATAGAGATAAAATTCGTGACGTCAACAATAGATGAATAAAATCGGCTTTGAAGAGAAAAAATGGGTACAAAGTTCATCCGAGCACTTACCTTGCCATTAAAACCAAAACTGAAAACTCCAGAGGATTCAATTTGATTCCACATACTGATTGCGAAACGCACCACGATTTTCTCGAGGCCATCTATCTGAGCCACACTATTTTAGCTCAAAAAAAAAAAAATACCACGAGTCAAAAGAAATGATACAAATTGACATCCAAAAGGGGGGAAAGAATAAAAAGAAAGCATAAGCAATATTTTGGATAGTTGGCTCTTTATAAACAACTAAGAGTCTAAATATACACTGGCAAAGCTAGTTATCTACGAGATATAAGAAATTCAAGAAAAGTTTGGGTACCGTGGAAGCAATTTATTGGTGACACACTCCAGGAGCTGAGAACAATTTTCAATCGAGTTGAAGTTTCCATTGACCTGAAAGGTGTTTTACAAATAGTAGTTAGATACAAGGAAGTTTCGATCCTTGCTTGTTGGAAATAGAATCAGTTGGCGAAAATATAAAGCTCTCAAAGATGAAGACAGAAACTGTTAGCTCAAAGATAATGAAAACTTTACGATCTAGAGTCATGGGGGAAAGACATACACAGAAATCAGACAAACTGGAACAGAAAGCTTCTTCAAATCCTTGAACCATTTTCTCCATATACTTTGGCCCAGTGGAGCAAACTTCTGAAGTTGCTTCTAATATCATCGGATATGGAAGACCACAATGACTAGAGCAGGCCAATGAGACGAAATGTTCGACAACTATATTCATGTAGCTCATAGCCTTGTCACTCTCATGATACTGATCAATAAATGAGCCAATACAGACCAGCGCTTTTAATGCCAGTTCCCACACTGCTGTCTTGCCACTCTTGGCTGTGATGATTGATCTTAAAGTCATCAAAATCTTCTCGAATTCGGATCTCGATACAGGAGAAGAGCCGCCCCAGAACATACCCATATTCAGCAAACCCTTAACTGGATATTGTAACGCACAAAAAAGAAAAAGAAAATTAGAGAATAGGAATAAAAACAAGGCAACACAAAATGATATGTAACAAGTTCAATATACATTATTGGCAAGGCGAGACAAATAGGGCAAGAACATTAAGTTGGAACATATCTGTTAAGTAAGCACATGCACTCACCTCCAAAATATACATCTGCGCCACAATCGTCACTAGAGCTGTGTACTGCATAAGTGAACAACTGGATCAATGAAACTGAGAACTTTTCCACCATAGAGCACCATGATTCCTGTGCGCATCCAGGTGTTAAAGAATCGGAATCCAAGATAGTAAGATCTTTCGATGCTGTAAGAAGTTCGATGCAAAGATGAAGACCGCCATGATAGAGTCTGGTAGAGGCTGTAGAATTTTCGTTATGAACAAGGTCGCCAGTTGAAGCTTTCTCTACAATCCCTAGAGTATTCATAAGCCGGAAGAAAAAGGTTTCAAAGATTATATTGCATGACTGAACCGAAGCTTTGGCAGACACAGACAGTATCTGACTGATAACAAGAACCTCCAGTTTGCTCGTGTCAGGCATTTCTTTATACTGAGAGTATCTGGAGATGGTATCAAAGACCGTATTTATACTTATATCATCAACAACAAAGCCTAAAAACGAGATATCTTGCTCAACAAGCCTCTGAAGAAGATTAACAGCTTCTCTGTGGATCTCATTCATTTCAAACCCTGGACTAGTGAGGGATTCAAGAGCAAAGGACAAATTTGTTCCAGTGGAAGAATAAAATGAATCTTTCAAAGCGGACCAAAGACCTCCATAGTGCTTCTTCATTCTGTCAACTCCATATTTCACTGTGCAATCTTGCAGACATCTCAAAGAATCAACCTAGACAGATTTTAGTGGAACAAAATAACTACATTTGTCCAACATCCGGAGTGGCATATAAGCTAAATGTATTATAACATAAAATTACATGCTAAAACAAACCTTTGCGACTGGTAGAGAAGAAGAAAGCTTTTCAAGAAGCAACGGAATAGCATAGGGTTCAAAAAACGGCGTCGAAGTGAATGCCAGCTGCGAAATCGAATGAAGTACATCAGTGAATTCTGCCTAATGTAATACATTTATATATAAACGAATTCGTCATAATTCCCCCATTTCTAACCTAATACCTTTTCATCTATGCTTGAAACTTCAAGCTATACCTTGACACAAGTTTCTAAGGGTATAATTTTTTTTGTTTTTTTAACTCTTATCCGGAGATGATCGACTTGATTTTTTAACCTAGAGACCGAAACCCTTGAGTCACAAAAAGACAGCAAGAACTTATACAATCGTATATATTGAGAAAATACTCACCATTAGTCCCCTTGAGAGGTCCTCTCTTGTAACACCAGCTTTATCACCTTTGGTCTAAAAACCCAAAAAGAGCACACTAAACAGTTAAAAGGAAGAAAGGGAAGCCCATCTATAAGTCAGAGCAATAAAAGGATATGCTTTAACTCACATGCGTAAAATGAAGTGGGAAGTAGCAACCAATAATATCAAAAAGATCAGATGCTTCAGAAGCAACTGGACCAGATGGATTGGGAAACAGTTGAGCCAAAAGCTCAATTATATGAAAAGCCACCTTTAAGCATTGAGGGTCTTTTTCTCCTTCGATGGCTTCGCATGCAGCATAAACAAGTGTATCACCCTAGTATATGGTCATTTAGTCAATAGGATTAAGAGAAAATGTGGAAAGCCCATCACTAGCTCTAGACAAGGAAGAAGACGAAAACAGAAAACTAAGATGAAGTTGTGTGCATTTTGTTGAATAGACTAATCAGATTAAGAGGACTAGTAAGATAACCTGAGCATGAAGCTTTTGACGAGCTGAAAGCATATATTACATAATTGCATATTTAAATAACTATCTAAATAGATTTGCAGGTAAACATCTCTCCTACACTAGATTAAAAAAAAATCAATTGTGAACTATGTATAGGCAAGTAGAGAGCATTAACATACCATGGTCACAATAGCTTCTGAATATTGTTGAAAAAGGCACTCAAGAAGTTGAAAAGAAAGCTGCAAAGTCATTGACAGAAAGATAATGTAAATACCTCAAGAAAAAAAATCATTTCAGTGCAGAACACAGAGATTCAGCTAGCAGAAATACTTTCATACCTTGCGGTCATGCAGTGCTAAAGTCTGCACTTGTACATTCGCCATCATCGACTTTGCCACAGCTTCTGCATCGGCAGCAGTGACCACACCGGCTACGCCTTTCCTCCTCATCAGAGCCAAGCAACCAACAAGTGCCCCACGTATCGTTCTCCAGTCTTCCTGATACAAGTCCAACAACATATTTTTTTTCTTTCAGCACAAATTGGAGTGGAATGCAAAATTTGCAGTTGAGGTAAAACTAGAAGTATCAAATCACCAGCTTTTGGGAAAAGAATCCAATGAGACTATGGACAACTGCATTGTCCAGTGGCTTTGCTTTTAGATCGTTGAGGATCTCCGCGAGAAGGAGAACCCCTGCGAAGACAACCATGTCCCGGTGTTTACAAAACTTCCCATTCAGATTGAAAGAAATGTACTCACTAAAGTAAGCCAGAGAGTAAAAGTACCTCGTGCTCGAACAACATCATCAGTAGTCGTCAGATACATTTCCATCTCTATGACCTACACTTTCAGAAGTACAGAAATTAACAGCATAAATTCGGCCAATGATTGATGGAAAAGTGATCAGATATGTTACCAATTCGTTCATAGACAAACAATCCTTCTCCAAGGAAGCAGCAATCGCTTTTAGACTATCAGCCTAAAAAAATTCAGGATTAAAAGGAAAAAAAAAAAATTAGAACTTGGTATAATACATGAAACTGTTCTAACTCAAATCGATTTCCTCAAATTTGCTGGTTTCCACAGAGAACAAGAGCTAATCGTAATCAAATTTATCAAAGAGTACCTGCTGAGCAGGAGAACGAGTGATGTCAACAAAAGTCTCGAGATGCTGAGTGAGCTGATTCGGTTCTTTCATCATTGAGTCTCTTTGCAATTCTAGGAACTGGAGGGAGAAGATTCAATACACTTGGGAATTGATACGAGCTAAGCAAGTGTTGCAAGGAGGAGTGTGGGGAATTTTTACTTGAAGCGACTCGATGACCTAGAAAGAGAAGTAACGGTGGTTGAGGGAGAAAGTATGAAGCAGGTCGCAGTGGACGAGCCGCGGAGGAAAGAGGGAGACAGTGAGAGTCTGCGTGCGGCGGCGTTTGAGAAATTTACCTGACCGAGGAGAGAACCGCCTCTAGTGGTCTAGAAGACCGAGAAGAAAAACAAAATTGCTTTACGGGGTTAAATTGGTCCTTTATATATCAACTCCATTTACACGCGGGTTTTAAATTAAAAAAACAAAACATTTGTTTTTTGATAGAAATCTTCTAGACATATTTGATTGGTAACAAAAGACAATACAAAACTGAGCGTTACACAAAACATACAGAAGAATACTTTTTTTTCTTTTTTGCTTTGTAAATGGATGTGGATGGTACAACAGTATTGGAGTATTACCAAAAAAATATCGATGCAAAACTATCGATATCAATGTCATTCGCAATCACTTTCCATTACACTTCATGCGTTACATAACATCGGTAGAGTAAATCTTGAATAGAAAGATCAAAGAAGCAACAAATAATGAAAGTCACGGTAACATACATTATACATGCACATCACAATTTTATCATTTCATGTTTTTGATTTCTTACATCGATAATTTGGCGGCTGACCCAATCTTAAATTCGTATTAGGATGAATCATATACTCTCTTTGTCCCATATTATAAACATGTATATGAAAAAAGTGGATGTATCTGGATGGAATTTTGTCCAACTGCTTATAATATGGGACAGAAATATATATATCATCGTTCTTCTACTTTGCTATATATCTCTATATTGAATGCTGTAAAGAATCAGGTACTCAATAATAAAAGAAAAACTTGTTTCTCAACAATGATGCATTTCTTACATTATAGCTAGCAAAAATGCAATATTGGCCAATACGGCACAAAACAGAGGTTATTTTCACAAAGATATCAAAAGAATAGAACATACACTAGGGTGTACATTTAGGGTAGTGTACGTCTGAGCATATTTTATATACACTCTGAAGCATCTAATGAGCCTTCGTCACTGGGCTGCTACACGCTTTAGGAATCTGAGTTCCGGTCAACGACGGAGATACGTTGGAGCATTGGAACGTGGCTGGACCGTCGGCTCCGTTATACTTGATGTTAATGTCACCGAGCACCACGTTCTTACACGGGAATCCCTTGCTGCACAAAAGCTTGACGGCGTCTTTGTTCCCTGAAGTTCCTCTGATGTTCTTGAAGCTTATGTCCATTAGCTTGATCGTCGATGGTTTCTACGGCCAAACAAAAAAAAACGTCTCAGAATCATAACCACTGGGGAAAGTAGTTTCAATTTAATTATTTCGTACGCACCTGCTTGTTGCATTGGTTCCATGGGCAGTACTCCTGGTCGATAAGGATGGGGTTGCTGACGTTCTTGAGGACAATGTTCTCGAAATGCATACCGGAGGCGGTGGTGGAGCAAGCTGCGGATGGCCATGTCTTGATTCTAAGACCATTGTCAGTTCCTTGAAGGGTACAGTTGATGATTCTGATGCCACTGACATCTTGCTCGTGCCCGTACCTTCCAAGACTTCCAATGCTGAGACCGTGTCCTGGACCGCAAGTAACTCTTTCCACGAGAAGGTTCTTCATTCCGTCACCGACAGAGACACAGTCGTCTCCCGTGGAGATGAGCGTGTTGATGATCTTGATTCCGTCACTTCTTCCCACGTGGATTCCGTCGGTGTTGGGACTCTCTTCGGGAGCAAAGATCTTGACGTCTTCGAAGGTCATGTTCTTTGCTCCGATGACGTTAATGTGGAAGTTCTTTGCGTCCAAAGAGGTTATGCCTCTGACCTTACCGTCGGTGATGTAATCAAATCGAATGCTCTGTTCAACAAAAAGACACAAGACATCAACAAACGCAAAGAGTTTGTTAATATATATATGAAGATAGAGATGGATATACGTACGATGGGGAGTTTCTTGCACTCAAATGTCTTGTGGCAATTGTTGACCCTCCATGCTGCGTTGCCTTCACCATCGAAGGTACCACCACCGTTCAACTTAAACCCGGTCATGTAGCGGAAAGCGACCCAAAAGTCCTTCCCGTGAATGTTTCCGTCGGCTTTCACGGTTCCTTGAAGATTAATGTGCATGGGAGCTTTGCATGGACCCTTCATCTCTATTTCACCGAGCTTGTATTCACCTTTTGGGATCACAACGCTGCTCCTCGTCGGGAACTGGCATGCTTCGTTGAATGCTTTCAACAATGCCTGCATCGCAAATGTTTTTTAAAATTAAATTGCCTGGAGAACAAGATATTATTACACGGATGGTTAATACATAATAAAACTTACAGCAGTGATGTCAGACCCAGGTTTAGCAACAATGGGGAAGTCCTTAGCATTTGCTGATAAACCTAACAAACAAAAAATAAAGAACGTAGATACTCCAAAATATACACCCATTATTGGGATTTTTTTTTTTACAATGTTTTTTTTTTATGTTTTATTATTTATTATTTATTTTTTTTATTTATGTTTTGCTTATTGGTTTGGCTGCCATTTTATAGTCTCTAGGAAGAGAGAGTTTTGAACGTTCACTTTCTTCTCCACCGTTCCTTTCAGCTTTTCCTTCCGATATTTTTGGAAATTCTTAAGGATTTGTTTGACGTAAAACACTAATACCATTGTTTACCAAAAACAGATATTTCATTTTTAGACAACAAAGACTTTTTCTGGTCATGATAAGGCCTATCAGTTGTGGGCGTACATAATGACTTTAATGCTTACGTCAGAATGAAACTATATAAAAATAGGTTAAAGAGATTGAATGTCTCCTGTTACTGCATGTGGATTTGTTTTATATTAAGTATTAACCTAATTAATCAATGGTAATTTGCATAACGTATTTTAGAAAATTGTTATCAAGTCATAGTATTAGAGTTTTGTGTACGTGTAGAGATTTGTTAGCAATGGTGCCCAAAAAAGCTTTTGGTTCATTATGCAGAACCTCCGGCAAGAGTTATCTGTCTTTGATCCACTACACTCGTTGGAACTGGAGAAATCTTTTACTGTTTTATTTTGTTTGGGAAATTGCTGCATCTATGTTGGTCTCTTGTAGCAAACATAAGCTTCTTCTAATGTTTTGAAAACTCAAATGTCGACTAAACAAGTGGAAACACTTTTTTTAACTGCGATTACATTTTGAGTGTCTCTGTCTCATTTCCAGGCACACGACGCAACCAAATCTCGATCCATCCAACCAAGATACAACGCTCCATCTCTTTCTTCCAGTCTGTATTTGTCAGAATAGTTCCTGAGCAGAGTTTTAATGGTGGAATTCACCAAGGGGCTCAAAGGGTAAGGAGTGAAACCAGCCATCCCAAACCGTGAACTCCATTTCCCTAAGAGCTCATGCCGCTCCACACGATCAGCTCCTTCACACGCTATGATGTTCACTACATCTCTTGCTAGACAATGCTGCTCCACATTAATCCTCTGTTTGTGATTCCTTGGGAGAGTCACATCAATCGACTCAAACATCGCCGCATAGTAATTCATCGTCTCCATGAACCTCGGGAAGAAAGCAGCCGTGTTCGTGTTTGACTCTTGCTCCACTAGAGTCACCACCTTTGGAGACAAGCTCTTCACCATTCTCAGTAACCGGTCCCTACAAAAACATACTCCTCAGTCAAACCAAACACATACAACAAGAACTATCCTATGTTCCAAACGCATACACATACCGGTGATTCTCGGTGCTCACGCTTTCGTCCGGCATATGATGAAGCACAAAGGCGAAGTTAACGGCTAGAGCTTCCCCTGGCCGGACTCGGAGGTTAATAGGTTTAACCTCGGAGACGGACACAGCCACAGAGTTAAACTCAAACGGAACATTAAACTGCTTAGCAAGCTTAGCGAGTCTGTTTCCAACAATGCTCAAGCCACCTCCACGAGCATACGCTGAAGTCATATCATCAATACCCGTTATCCGTATCCGAGGAGGACCACCAGGTCTAGCTGCAAAGGCCTGTATAAGAGTCACCCACTGACTCCCTTGACCGATCTGAAAATCGATTATGTGAACTCTGTTTTCTTCCTTCATGGCTTCAGCAATGGCACCGTTTGCTGACATGTAACCGAACTTGAAGTAAGGACAAACCTCATAGAGAATGTGCATGTAAGAGAGAAGGTCGTCGCTCGCAGGCTCAGGGCACTTGTTAAGTGCTTTGTATATGGAACTACCTGATGAAGCTAACTGAGCCACAAGGCCTTCAAGTAAGTAAGCTCCTAACCGTTGGATCGGCTCGCCAGAAACCGATACCATCAGGCGTAGCTTCTCCATCATCGAATGTGCCATCATGAGATCGTTCTCAGACATGGCTTTTGCGCATGAAACAAGATCAGCTCTTAGATCCCGCCTCGAGATGGCTTCTAGAGTTGATCTCCAGCTGTTAATCTCTTGGCATGACGTCGAGTCGAAGGAGTCAGTGTAATCGACTACTAAGTCTAAGGAGTCTGGCCCCATCATCACTGTCTCGAGTTCTTTTATCTTGTGTTTGAAGTCATTGAATTCGTCTGTCACGCAAGAGCCAGAGGTGTCCTCGTACGCGGAGCTGTTGTGTGATGATACCAAAACCGTAGCGGTTGAGAGAGCATTGTGAGCAGGGAAGTCAGGATATGGCTCGAGCGTGCAAACCCGTTTACGGGAGTTGTGAACCGGTAAGTACCTAAGCTTCCCAACAGAGTTAGGCTCGAAAGGAGGCAAAGAGTAAGCCTCAGTGAGCTCTTCTCTAGGATGCTTGTACATTTTTCTTGTCTCTTGTTTAAATTATCTGCAACAACTACAAGTAGAAAGATTAGAGTTAACTAATCTGTAATAATCCTAAAGGACTTAAATTGACTAATATAGTTTTGTAACTCGGATCGATCCAATCCCTATATAGTTTTATTAATTAATTGTAGAATTACTGGGAAAAAAAATAATTTTATTACTAGTTCTGCAACCACTCGTGAAAAAAACAAAGATAAGGAACCGAACAGAGCAGCAAGTTCATACCTAGTCCGGTCCGAAGCAAAGAAAAGGAATTTTCCGACAAGATCAACAGAGAGGGTTTACGATCTGATGCGTGTCTTGTTTTTCCAAGGGATCATAAAGAGCAGAAAAAGTTAGAAAACCAGAGGAAGTAAAGATGGAACAGAACTGTTGTAAGTGGAGAAAAATCCAAATTTTAGTAGTACCCACCTGACTTTCTGAGATGGAGAACCTTAAATTGGCGAAACTTAGTTGAAGTACCATGTGAACCAGAGCAAGAGCAAGAGCAAGAGCAAGAGCAGAAGAGAAATAGAGAGAGAGAAAGAGAAAGTTGTCGGAGACAAGGCACATGCGAATGACTCTAAAACATCAAAAACAACACAAGTCACTCTTGCTTACCAGAGAGAGAGAGAGAGAGAAAATAGAATCTCGATCAGGCGTGTGATTGACGATTATACCACTCAAACATGTCTCGACCACCACCACAAACATTAGAGTTACACTTTAACTCTCTCAATTATCGAAGATACATGTCCCCAATCCAATATTTGTCTTAATCCGTTTTTTCAACTTTCAGTATCTCATTCTTTATTATAATGAAAAAGGTATGAAAAGATATATTTTATTTTATTATACAACTAATATATAGACAAAAAAGAAAAACAGAAAGAAAGTTACTAGTTGGGTTTTAAATGATAGATCAAGACGGGAACACCATACAATTCAAAGTCAAAGAATGTTGACCGGTAGAGAAAGACTACAACAATGTTGACTTCAAATGTTGTGATTCCATGCCACACCGCAGTAGAAATTACAACTATCTTGGTTTTGATCGGTTTCAGGCGTTTGTAAGACGTTCGTAGTTTTCCATTTTAATCAAGTTTTAAGACAGCATTTCTTATGATGGAACAAAAGCCTTCCATTGAAACCAAATTTATCAATTAACCATGGTTTGGAAACATGTTGGATCATAAGGAAAAAGACAGAATAAAAAAATACAATAAAGTGGTCAAATTTAAACAGCCCTGAATTGTATATCTTGAACTTCCAATATTTGGATCATATAATAAATAAAATAATTATACTGTCCTCAACTGTATTTTGAACTTCAAACATTAACTTCTGAGAATTTTTATAAAACAAATGCTTGAAGCTGAAAATAAATAGTTCCCGAAGAGAAATTCAGATTCTCGAAACCAAAGGTTTCTGACTTAATTTTGCAAAAGCACCAAGAAATAAATAAATAAATAATTTTTCTCCTAAGCACTAAGAAAATTATAGAATATCAGCTTGCTAATGCTTTAACCTTTCCCCTCTTTTTTTTGTTTTTGTTAAGTGAATGTTGTGTCATTGTGACCCCACAATTGGGGGTGGTTCTTTTTTCTTTTCTCCCTTTTCACAATCCTCCCATTATAATATGAAGATATCACTTATAACAAAATATTGATATGGAATTTGTTTAAGAACTTATAAACACATGCAATCTTTATTTTTGTTGAAAACTTCATACAAAGAGGGATCCATGTACCAACGACCATTATGTGAATGTGTATGTATGTGCATGACTTACAATTGTAAACTTAAGAAAATTCAATGGTAACTCTTTCTGTATGTTGTTCTCTTCCTGGCTCTACTCTATCAGCCGCATGCTTCTTCAACAAATTTTACCACCTCCAACTTTTTTGGATCCCCCTCCCAATCCACTATTTATAGAGTTATTACTTCTACTTCTCATATTATTAACAACTAAAACATAACTCAAAGCAATGTCATTTTCTTAATTTTCATAGAGAGTCAAACTTTTTTGGATCCCCCTCCCAATCCACTATTTATAGAATTACTAGGTTTTTCACCCGCGCAAGCGCGGGTCTGTTTTATAGTTTGATTAGTAATTTTTTTTTATTCATAAATTACTATGAAATCTTATTTTTCGCCAATTGTTTATTATTCTTCGATCTATTCTTCTTTATTCGTTTTTTTTCTTCTTTGCTTTCTTCTTCATCTTTACTCTCCTTTTATGTTTCTTCGTCCTCGTGATTTCTTATTCCGTTATTTGGTCTGTTTCTTCATCTTTGTTTATCTTTTGTTTATTTTTTGTTTTCGTTCTTTGATATTTTTGTCTGTACTTTTTTTTATTCTGTATTATTCTTTTGTTTTTTCTATGATTAGTTCAGACGGTCGAAGTTATAGAGTTTTGCTACTTTTTTTCTTAGATTATTCTTTGCTGGAATTTTTTAACCATTGTATCCTTTTAGAAATATTTTTTATGTAATCCTCTTTATGTAAAATAATATTTTCACTATTTGATACACTTAACCAAACTTAAAAATGTAAAGGATTCATAGAAATAAAATAAAGTTAGAAATATACAAATATATATTCACACATATATTGAACAATGTCTAACAATAATTCAATTTATGTGATCATAAATATATAGTTAAGCATAACTTTCAATTTCATATTCTTTGGTTTCTTGGTTTAGTCTTATATTATATGAGATTTTTTATTTATATTTTTGTTCTTTGTTATTTTTCGTCTTCGCTTTTCTTAATCTATATTTTTTTTTTGGCTTTTCTTGGTTCTTATTCTTCTATTTCTTCTATGGTTTATTTTTTTCATCGAAAATGCTAGGTTTCCCTATAGTTTGTTTATTCCAGATTCCTCTTCTTCTATGTATTGTTTGTTCTTCGCTTAAAATTCTCCAGGACTATATTTTTTGTAAAATATGTTTATTATTAACCTCTTTAATCTTAGGTAGAAACAAATTTTCACTATCTATCTAAACCTTTAAAAAATAAAATGTATGTCTAACAAATTTAATCTAGATAAGCTAATATTATTGTAGATAAACTAATGCTACTATTTAGGTTGGATTTCTAGGAGTATGAAATTTATTTGAAGAGAAGTTAATTGACACATCGTTGTTCTTCATTTCCTTCTTTACTCACTCTTGTTTCTATGTTTTTTAATTTTATTTCTTGATTCTCTTCATTTTTTTCTACTTTGATTTTTTTTTATTCTTATTTGGTTTCATATTTATCTTCACTCATCTTCGCTTCGGCTCTTCTTCGTCTTTGCTTTTCTTTATTCCTCTGTCTTGTTCTTGTTTGGCTTCTGCTCTTCTTCGTCTTTACTCTTCTGTACCCTTTCTTTGTATTCTTGTTTGGTTTTATTTCCTTCTTCACTTTCGTTTATATTTTTTATTTATTCTTCTTTAATTTCTCCTACTTTGATTTCTTCTTTATTCTTATTTAGTTTTTTTTTTCATTTTCACTCATCTTTGCTTAAACTTTTTTATTTATTCCTCCTATGTGTTTTTTTTTCATATATTTGGTTCTTGTCTTAGCAATATAACTAATTTACATGACAACTTTTTTTTGTTGTAAGTAGAAAATATATTTTTTATTTTTAAAAATATTTAATTACTTGAAAAGAAATTGTGATTACATGAAGGTTTCTATAAAAAGGAAAATAATTACTTAATTTTAGTGATTATCTGGAATGATATTATTGGGCTGTTTAAAATCATATATATGTAATAAATAATTTCTTTATTTCTTACATATTTAAAAATTGTAAATTTTTTTAATCATGTATATCTTTATGTAGACCAATCAAATTTAAATAGTAAATTTTATATGATGATATGTAATGATATTATTGGTTATTTTCCAATTAAGAAACTTTCTTGAGATATAAAAAGTTGATTAAATTAATTTTTAGAAATATAATTTATTTCCTATGATGATGTCGACTGATACTATTGGTTATTTAAAATTGGAAACTTTATTAATATTGGAAAACGCTTACATGGACCAATAATATCGAGTTTTTAAATCCTATGTAGACGCTATCAGAGGCTTATAGCCTCAACTTTAGGAATTGTGATGTTTTTAATTCAAATCTGGTTAGATAATGATTGTTGTCATATATCTTAGATTTTTTTTTAAAAAACATATTAATTTAGTTTATTTTTTTGTTGGTATTAAAAAGAAATATGTTGTAAAATCTTTAATGCAAAACATTTATAATATATTTAGATTAGGAAACTTTCTTGAAAATAAAAAGGAAATTACCAAATTTTATATAATGATGTGGAGTAATATTATTGGTTGTTTAAAATCTGGAAAAAAAAAAAAAAAAAAAACAAAAAAAAAAAAAAAAAAAAAAAATAAAAACAAGAAGTAGAAAAAAAAACTAAAAAAAAATGAAGAAAAGCGAAAACAAAAATAGCAAAGAATGAAAAAAAAAACAAATTATATAACGCTAAACCTGGAAACCAAATAAAAATATGAAACATAAAAAGGAAATTACCAAATTTTATATGATGATGTGGAGTAATACTATTGGTTGTTTAAAATCTGGAAATTTCCTAATTGTGTAGATGCTTATATGAACCAATAAAATCGGTTTCCTAAATCGTGGACGCTCTTAGAGGCTTATAGCCTCAACTTTTATATAGTATAGATTATTTCTACTTCTCATATTATTAACAACTATAAACATAACTCAAAGCAATGTCATTTTCTTAATTTTCATAATCTCTCTATTGCCACAAATACTGAAATATTCGATATTTAATCTTGTAGTACTAAATAAGAGATAAAAAAGTAGAGAACTCAAAAAAGTATGGTCCGATGAGGGAGCCATTTATGTAAAGTAAAATGAAGTTGTTCCCCGAGTTCAAAACCCAAGAGGGAATATCCAAACTTTTGGTTTCTCTGTTTCGATACAAATACAAATGATGGTTCCTGACACCGAGCATATGTGAACTAGACTCACACATATGTGAACAGACATTCATTTTCAAAGTCAAAATATAGAGCTGATGAAACTAATTGCTGGAAAGAAACAAATATACCAATCACCACTTAAAACATATGTTGCTGAGAAAACTTTTCAGAGTTTTGTTAGCTAGCTGAGTCGTACTGTGTAGAGCGTGAGCAAGGCACTCCATAATGAAATATTTGCTACTTCTTCTTCAGTTTCTTATCAGGGCATCACAAGTATCAATATATCATGACATTAAGTTCAGACTCTCTTGTTGCACAATCACAACTTTCTTTGCTTTTCATAAATCACTAATCATCCAATAAAGAAACCATATAATACAAAAACAGCTTAATATCAACAAAGTGAGTACACACAAATTAGAAAAACATCAGTGAAAAAGAGTTAAGGCTACAACACTCATAGTGATGAATTTTAGGATATGAAAACTAGATATATATAAGAGAGGAAACACATCAAGGATTGGATCTGAAAGGATGGCGCTCGTTAGATTGAGGATCTACCTTGGGAGAGAGATTATTTGTATCCTTGAAGAAGATCACGGATCTTTGAGTACATCAACACCTGTGACGGGTCTCCTCCACCACCACCACCACCACTGCTCTGTGACACCGCCCTCGAATTCTCCTGCAGCTTAATCTTCTCAAACAGATACTGCTTCTCCGCCTCGGCCTCGCTCAGCCTCTGCTTCAGATAGTTACTCGCGTATTCCTCCTCAGACTTATCCATTTTCGCTAGCACAATCCTCTGCAACCTCTCAGCCTCCCGCTTCGCTTCGTTTGCTTTAAGCTGAAACATGTCTGCCTCCGCTTGCTTCAGCCTCACGATTCTGTCCAGCTCGTCTATCTGTAGCTTCTTCTTCTGCCTCTCCGCTTTCATTTCCGCTACTTCCTTGGCTTTGTCTTCCAGCTCTCTATCGCAACTCTCCAGCGCCATGCGTGCCTTCTTGAACATCCTCATCTTCTCCTCAGAAACTATTTCCATTTTCCTCAGAGTCTCCTGCACAACTTCAGCAATTCTGCTGCATGCATCTTGAGGTGCTATCAGACGCCCTCCTTCTCCAATATCAAAGCTCTTCGCAGAGTCCAATTCAATCTCTTCAATAACATAGCAACAAAAAGGTTTAGACTAAACAGAGAGAGTAATGTTTTTGGTTCATAAGTAAATAAATTTACCTTGGAAAAACATTAGTATCAATTTAGCAGCTGTTGCTTCAGCCAAACCACCCTTGATCTTCTCCATAAGCTCCTCACACTTCCAGAACAGCTTCCTACCTCGTTGATCCTCGCTTCCTCGGAATATCCTACTAACAAAGTCAAGTTCTTTAACCAAAGATTCCCTATCCCAGTTTGGTGCACAGTGCTGAAACACATCCCTAACCCAACCAAGCAGCTCAGAAGTCCGGTTGCATGCGCGGCACTTGAACATCATTTCACCTGGACCTGACGCATTCTTAGCAGATGATCCCGCCGTGATCTGTCCGTCCCGAATAGCACAGTCTGTATGAGTCCAATGAGAACACAAGTCGCATCCAATCCAGCGGCAGGAATTGACAGAGAAATCAAACTTGTTGCAGATCACACACATGCAAAGGTTGCAGAAACCTTTCCTCTTGGTGCAAACCTCGCAGTAGCAATCATCAGCTGGTAGCTGGCTTTGGCAGGCTATGTTTCTGCATCTCTTGTACACGAAAACCTCGATGAGATTAGCCTGAGAGAGACTGATGTTCGGATGCAAGAACGCCTGGATTCCGGTATTTATCGCTACAAGAATCTCAAGCTGCACACGATGAGCCCTCATAAGCGTTGTAGAGGTCAAATCAGGTCTGCTCTGAACAAGCTTCTGCAAGAACATGAATTCATCAACGCTCAAAGCTGCGTTTCCTTCCAGGATAGACTTAAGACCGTTCTTTAACTCCTCAAGAAACTCATCCGGCAAACGGTGCATTCTCTCGGCGACTATTTCGACTCTTTCCCTGGCTATGTCCCGTATTGATACCTTATCCGCATTAGAGACATGGTGCATTACGGGATGTTCATGAGAGTCAGGCTCCGTTTTTTTATTCACCACCACTGTCTTCTTAGCCACAGATACTTCTCCTAGTGGCCATGTTTCTTGAGAGCTCGCACTCTCAGCTGGAGACTCACGACGCACGGCATCGGAATTAGAACGTGGCTCCTGACCTTCGTGTGACGAGTGGGGATCTGAAGATACGAGTGAAAGAGCTGTTTCTGGCCCTCCACTCCGTAGCTGCTGACGTGGAGGTAACATCTGGTGAGGATGATTGGACCCTGATGATGTTCCCATCAATAATAGTAAACGAACTTGTTAAGCCTGCATTTTAAAGAGAATCATATAAATGCTTTGAATCATCACAATGTACTAACAACTCAAAAACGAAAAAAAGTAAAATTTACAAGCACAACATGAATCCAAATACCAGATAAAATGAAATCAAACATATTCCACTATGTGTTTGAGTGATCATAAGCTCTAAATTTGAACATTTACTCAGAGAAAACCCATATACCCAAATTATTTATCAAAATCCCTAGAAAAAGCAAAAAAAACTCTAAAATACAAACAGGTTCCACTATCACTGTGAAATTCAGATCAGAGAGTAGTGGCTGCTCTAAACCATCAATAGAAGACACGTTAAGACCCAAGGCAATGGTTCCTTAAACTAATTGGTTTCATGATTAAAACGACTCCAAGGTCAAAACAGGAAACGAGGAACAAAGGGAGGATCTTAAAAATCATAGCAAATTAGATAAATATTAACTAAATCAAGCTTAGACAATATTTACCCAACTCGATTATAACCGAAATCGACTCCTATCCTATAGAACCGATTTCCAAACTAGCCTCGAACTTCAACAACTCGATCATGAAAAAGTTCTTCTTTTTCCACAGAGAACGAGAGAATGAGAGAGAGAAATCAGATCCGAGCAAAGGAAAGAGAAGAGGACTCACCGGAACGGGAGAGACGTCAGGGAGCTGTAGCCGAGGATGAAGGTTGAGACTTGAGAGTGAGAAAGACAAAATGTAATAAGGCGAAGAATAAAAATTACTTTTTTTATTTTTAAGGAAAAGGAAAAAAAGAAGAAAGAGAAGAATATTTGGAGGGTTTGACTGAAATAGTTTTAAGCGTTTCATACAGCTGTCGGTTTTTTAATACTCACAAGACACAACTGGTAACCCGACCAGCCGGTGACTTCCGACTCCTGTTGTTGACTTTTGACTTCATTTTTTCTAATTTTCTTACACAACGTTTTTGAAGGTATAAAAATACACTACCAAACATTCGATCTCAATAAGTCGTATGTCAAAGGCCCTTAAATTTCCTGGTTATGTTGATCAAAAAAAAAAATACAATAAGCGCCAAAGACATAAGTTAGTTCCATTGGGGCTGTTGAGGAAATTGACTTTTGTTAGCTGACTCGGTTTGTCTTAGACGGCATACTAAACCGTTTTGGTGAAGTGGCCTCTAATGTCTTGCATTGGCCACACTTGAAAAAAAAAATTATGCTAATCTAATTTGTTGATGATGAATTCAAGAGTGATAGAAAATATTACAGTAACTTTGTGAATCCTTGATGAATTGCATTGAGATTTTGCATTGTTTATAAGCTGTGTGTGAGTGTGAAGAGCATGAATCTGCGAAAAGCATGTGAGAAATCTTTAAACAAGAAACTGGTGTCACATTGAGGAGCAAGCTCAAGAGACTAAATCATATACTTAATAGCTATAATTAAGAAGCACCTAAAAGGCTAAAAGTTTAGAACATATATATCACGTCATCTTGAAAGAAAGGATGAACATTTAAAAGCTGTTAAGCCCTTGTTATTTTGATTCCGACATTATATTCAAATCTTTCATCGTCTTCTCCAATTCTGATGAAATTAAAACAATGTAATAAATAAATAAAATTGAACTATATGGGCCAATGTAGATGTGAGAATGTCAAAATCAAGGCAGGCTGTTATATGCAGATAGGCCTTTATTTTTGTGGTCCATCACCTAACTTAACGTTGCGACCGAATCTAGACTGCAACAAAAGTACATACAAAGATATCCAATTCCTCCCTAGCTCATCTTACTTATAGGATGTCAAGCGTTGGATTCTAGTATCTCAACAACCATATGTGTATCAGTATATATCATCACTTATTCTCACCATCAACATCATCTACGTCCATTGTGTTACACTGTTACTTCTTGACTGCAAACGATATTTGATCCTTGATTAACGTGGCAAACTATTTAAGCAAGGTATTTATTTGTAGAATGTGGTTTAATTAATTTGGCAATCAAGAGAAAACCATTTAAGACAAACTCTCCCGAACAAGGACAACACTCGACTTTCTGGTCCTTAATTCACAGTCTAGTTAGCTCCTTTAGGTTCCGTCACAACAAGACTGATATTTGGTAAATTACTAAGGCGACATTAGCTAATTAGTACGGTTTTCTTCAATATGTGTAGGCAACATTCTTTTGGTTAATGAAACTTTTCACAATAAAATCCACTTTTCGTTGTTGTTAAACTCAGAAGATTTTAGCAAAAATTTTTTTTTGTAATTTTGTTGATTTAGAAGTTTGAACATCATTTTTTTCTTGCATTCTCAAAAAAGTTTCCTGTCCACCAAAAGTAAAAAGAGTAAAGTAAATGTTCGACCAAACACTATAGTCTCTAAATAATTTTCTCCTATATAATATGTTCACATTAAACCAAAAAGTAAAGTTAATGATGTAGGAGATTAGGACATAAAAAAAGAGAGGTAGAAGAGACAAAACAGCTACTCGTTGGCAGTATCTAGGGGAGAAAAGAAACCGGAGCGAAATAAGGATCCCACGTTTATTAATAAATCTTGTAATGAAATGATGAAATCGAAATTTCGTAATCGTAAAAAATCTTAGTAAAAATAAATATGATAAAGAATACTAATCTTGGGAAAATAATAATAATTTATTAATCGTAGAAAGAAAAAAAGACCGTTCCGGCAAAAGGCGAATCAGACGACGTTAACAGGCTTCCGGAGGAACATAAGCGATGAAGGTGGCGCGTCTCCAATCCACGCGCCGACGTAGAGGCGCTCGTAGTAGTGGACACAGTAAAGGGAGAGTGATAGCTGAAGCTGGTCTCGGCTCCATAGGAGCTTGGGGAGTCGCGCGAGGACCGGACGGATACAGAGGAAGTAGAGACATCGGTAGCCACCGAGAGCCGACACAACGGACCGAAGGGAAAGTGAAGGTCGTGGTGACATTTGTCGGAAACAGAGCTCTTCCCATATTGAATCGTTGCGAGCCACGGCTGACCATAGACGGCACACGCAAGCTGCTGCGCAAAGAGAAGGACCGTCTAGACGCCGGAGGATCTCTACGAGCACGTCGTGGTGGTCGTTGATGAAGAACTCGGGAACACGTTCCACTCTCTGTCTCTTGTTGTTACTTTTCTCGACCATGCCAATTCGTTTCTCCGACATGGTAAAACTAGAGAGAGAGAGAGAGGTTTTGTGTTTCAAAGAGAGAAGATTGATACAGCTGTTGATATCACACGGGCGCATACAAATATATATGTGTTTATATTGTGTGTGAGTGAGAAGCAGAGAGGGAGTGATGTTTATATTCAATCTGTAAATTAAGAATAAAAATTAATGTTGGTTGGGTGGTTCTTGTTGCTTTTAAAACCTTAGTCTATATCATTACTTGTTGTCTTTTTGTTTCAAAAGCTATTGGTTACTATAACATATAACTATTTGTTTCTTTGCTTCACTAATCTCACATTTCCTGGTATGGCCAATTGAATTACCTAACACAGCTACAGAGCTATACCTATGTTCAGTTATCGATCGAACCAAAATGGATACTATTATACTATATCTGGTGAGAACGAATCTAGTATTATACATTAGGATTAATAACAAAATAAATAGTTTAAAGTTATTTTTGAGGTTTTTTGTGGAGACAAGACAGTATTTTGCTAGGTCCAACTGGTGCTAGACATTGATCACTCTAAAATAAACTAATCGAAGAAATCGTTTGGAAAGATGCAAGACTTATTTCATACTACTATTTTGTGTAGATATATTAGTTTAGTAGTGATCAGTAATTGTCTTTTGAAAGGAAGCGAGAAGGAGTCCCGAAACTTCAAACCTAATCAAGATGAATTGGTGGTAATTAATCTTGTGGTGTACTATGTAAATTTAAGTATAGTATTATGGGTATTATATTAGTAAAAATGGGACTAAGTGTGAAAATAAAACCTAATTGTGATTTTATAGATGTTGGTGGGTATTTATTGGCCTATTGGGGTAACGTAGAAAGTTAAGGTATTTGGATTTGGAAGGACTACAATTTTCTCTGTTTCCTCCACGCTTGAACTATGTATCGTACACTCAATCTATGTTTTCTGAACAGTAATGTGTTAGCGAGAGAGGTATTACTACCACAGTGATTTTGGAGGATTTGATGGATGATACCTCTTTTAAAAACTTAAATGGATTTGGATTTAGAACTACTACTACTTGGAACAACTAATAAGTAATAAGTGAAGGGTTTTTTTTTTTGAGAAAACTAAAAATTGAAGAGTTCTATTAATTTATCCTATGGTCATTTGCATTGCTAAGTTAGTCTCATTGGTCGTAAAATTTATAATAGGAAACTAAATTAAAAATATTTTTAAGATAATATAACAGATGGTAAACAATAGTAGTAATTAAAAAACAAAAACGAATATTTATTTATGCAACTGAAAATGCCTTTGTTACATTAAATAACATAAACCATAGGCATTAATAAATTGGTCAATCCGGTGTATTATATTATTATGACAATTTTCATCTGTTTTGATTTCTCACAAAATACAGTTAGCTTGTTTACTATAATCATAAGCTTTACAATTTACACATTATGATGTCTACGAACATCAAAACATAGTTAGCTTATTTTAGAGATTATGTATTAGTGTACGGATAATGTGTATATCTCAGGGCTTTTTTTTTTTTTTTTTTGTAAAAGATCTCAGGGCAATTGACACAGCTTATAGTAGCTTCTAGCATCACTGTCGACATTGATGCTGATATTTAATCAGATTCGGAAAATCAAATTTATGTCTATTTATCGGGAGTATAATTAACGGATATATGTGGATATAATTATAGTATAATGTATGCATGTGAACATCTATAGACTACTGAGATAGAAAAGAGTTGTGACTTGTGAATGGGAATCGAGGTGAAGTGAGGAAGGGTCCAAGGGAAAGAATCCACCAGAGAGAACTGCAAATCCGATGCTCTTCCAATTTCGTTTTTATTTCTTTCGCCTTTTTTATACCCTATACATCTAGAAATTATGTACATACACCAAGACACGCATGTACACAACTCTTTTGTAACCTTTTTCCTCTTTGTTAAATAAAAAAAGTTACACGAATACTGATATGCATTACATATACATATATCATATATGCGTGTCCTAGTGTATATATTTATTACAGTTTCTTTTCTCGAGGTAAAAGAGACATTGTTGTTCGTTCTTCTTGTTGTTTATGTTGTTTTTTATAGTTAACACTTTTATATCTCGAGTTCTTCCATATGTCTTCTTCTCATTCTCGTCTTTCTTGTTTCAGAGCCGTTGTGCAATTATCTACAAGGTATACTCATGCATGTATATGTACACTTACTGTAAAAGTTGACATTTTTTTTTGGAAAACAATAATTTATTTTTTGTCATGCTATAAAGGCTCAGTTGACATTTTCCATGTCTTTTGTTTTCGAGCATTAGTAAACTTGTATTAGTTTTCTTTATCGGTACATTTTCTAGGAATCAAAACTTGATTAATTCTCACTCCGAGTGATTTTCCAAATATGCTAACTTCTGGTTTGATGGGTTTTATGAGATTTACTATTTAGCATAGAAACAATTTTATGTTGGTTTGATGGGTTTTTCACTTTTTTAGTTTTTACCCATTATATACACTTACCACATTCGTTCTGTCCAAAATCATCGTTTCCATAAATTTATTGATGAACTACTATACTTCGTTGTATAAGAAACGAAAAATATACCCAAAACAAAAATCGAAACGCATATATTTGTATCCTTTTCAACGAACAATAGCCGTACACTACCATCCAAATGCAAAGACAAAAGAAAGACTGCCACCCAAATGGAAAAAATGAATGAAAGGAAAAAATAAGCAATTATTAGAGATTTAGAGAAGCAAAAAAGAAAAAAAAAAACAACAATAAGCATCGATCAAACATTTAGTCAATAATCAACTATTTAGTTGTCTTTTTGGCGTTGGAATTTCGCCAAAAATAGCAAACCCAAAATTCGTTTTAACACTCAGCTGTCCTAGCCTCAACATATGTTACAATGTGCATATATACGTATAATATACATATGAAATGGATTCAGTATACCGAATTATTGAAGAAATATATATGAAATATTAACAAGGAGATAAAATGAAAGAGAGTTTCGCTTCTTCTGCCTGGGGGTGTAATTATGTAACTGAGGGGCTTTGTTGTTATGCACATTTGGTCTTTCTACTATTTATTGTATTGTTGATTTTCTTACTTTTGATTCCTAATTATGGAAATGTTGAAACGAGGAAATAACAGGAAGATAATTGTGAAACATCATCAACATATCATATAATTGAGATGTTTGATGCTCTTTCATGTAGTTTCTTTCAAATATTTACTTACTCATTCGACGACTAGCGCTTGTCCTTTCTAAAAAGTGTTACATGTGCAGCATCCAATTGGTCAACCTTATATAATTATCGTATTGACTCCGATTTATTAATATAATTTCCCGGGGATCAGGGGTGAGTACAATAAACGTTTTATTTTTGTTGCTTTATGAAAAACTGAAAATGTAACACTAACGTAACGTCTCTCTTCTCGTTTTGCAAGATTGATTTGAGATAAAAAAAAATTGGGATCCAGAGACAACACTCGTAGAATCACTGAATAACGATCTGTCGGTTATGCTAAACAAATTTCACCAAGATAAAATTGTTTCTATGCTAAATAGCTCTGTTCAAAAAGTCGGCGATTTCTCCGACTAATCGGTTAAAAAATCGGATTCGAGGTAAAAACGTGGCGATTTTCTAAAATCCGACTAATGAGAAAAATCGTTTGAAATTTTTAAAATGAGATGGGCCAAATCTTTGATTTCCGAATTTTCTTTGGCCCAATTCCAAATTATTTAAAAAATGGGGCCCAATTAAACAATGTTCATTCTATTTAATTTTGTTTTAGCTAAAACAAGACTATAATTGATAACAATTAGATGAGAAAAAAATTGGTTTTGGGGATTTATAACCCAAACAGTAAATTTTGTTACTAATTGTAAGAGTCTTGTCCTCCAAAACTTGAAAAATGTTAAACTAATTTTGAAATACATAATTTTCATATTATGTTTTATCTTTTATATAAAAATGTTTAATAAATTAAAAAATGTAGTAAAAATTCTTCCCCGACTAGTCTCCGTTTTATTTCCGATTTTTGAAAAATCAAAAATTTTGAAGTCACCGCTCGACTAACGCCTAACGACTTTTTGAACATTGCTAAATAGTAAATCTCATTCTTTATGCGGATGTTTTTTAAAATTGCACATTTATTATTTAAAATCAACATTGTTGGAGCTTAAGTTTATTCGACAGGTAATTTAACGTCAAACCATGAATTTATTTTTCCGATAACTAAACCTCATATGGCAGTCTCAAGCGGTAGTCGTCCCTCCATCCGATGAAAATGGGAGCCGCTAACACTTTGAAAGAAAGCTTACAAAATAATTTTTGTTTTGAGAAAACTTTAAATTTCACTTTTCATAACGATTTTACTCGATTGTATGATAAATACTTTAACAAGATATCTTTAGAAAAACATTCCTTCTCACATCATTATCAACAACATGTTATAGATATATGAAAACATTACAATCTAACACGAACAATATTTAGAACTGAACAAAGAAAGATGCAATAGTTGACAAAAGAAGGAGCTTTAAAGGAATACTATGTCAACTTAGGGAACTGGTAACCAAAGTCTAACTAGTTCCTAATCAACTAGCTAGACTTTCTAATAGTATAAATATACATATCTACTGTAACATACTATTATTAAGAATTCACTGAGATCGAGAGGTGAGCGCAGAACACAAGGCAAACATTTGGTCAACCGTAACGCTAAAACAAGTACAAAAAAACAGGAAGAAGAGAAGAATCACACACATCCGCTCTCTATCAAACCTGATAGGATAACGTTATAGACTTGTGGTACCGGTACAGCTCATGTACATGTGTGTAATTGAATACAATATCGAAATTAAAAATAATTAAGAAGGATTTGGTAATGATTAAAGGAGCAACGAAGGTTAAGGAGGTATAAAGAGATAATAGCTCAAGTACAATGTTAAAGAAAACAAAGAAGAAAGATGTTGGACACAAGCATACCCTCCGATAAACAAACAAACAATCACATTCACTGCCATATATGTCCAAATCTCATTTCACCTTCACATACTGACACACAGCTTAAATGTATGATTTTTCAACCATCCTTCTGTTTGTACTATATTCTTTATGCTTGAAGTATAATTAAATTAGGTATTCGTCCCACGCTTTTGAACTCCATTTAATGTACTTATAAACACCAAATACTATATATATAAATATGTAAAATTTGTAGCTAAATATGATTTTTTTTTAATTTAAGTGTAAAAGTTTTACATCAAATATTAGATTAATGTGACTTAAATTACCTGTGCAGTTGAAAACCAACGGTCTAACCCTTTTCCTTGATGGTCACAAGCAAATCACAACATAAAAGCCCACAAGTCATATTTCTATTCACCCAAGGACCTGCTCGGTAGTGAACCAAAATATAACGATATGGGCTTGTAAGTGGTTATTCGTTTCTGGCCTCAATTATTGATAGTGAGACGTCAAGGCAAGTAGGCAACATGTTTGCGACTCTGCGTCAAGATATAAGCTCAACGGGAACATCGCCAAGATAAAAAGTACTGTAACATTTCATTACCAAGTGGAAGATAATGATTTGGAAAAGGGTTTGATAAATGCCCGCACAAGGTGAATGCCTTAGCAGATTATGAAATAAACTAACCTTACAAAAAAAAACAAGATTATGAAATAATAACCCACGCTTAATTTTTGTATGAGTAGCTAATATAGAGAGATCAGAGATGAAACAATATAACATTCTCTATAATGCTTACAGATGGATATAACAGCAAGAAAATGATCAAATGATAAGCATGCATATCACAAAACATCTATGAGCATGTGTCGCATAACATTATCAACTGTACAAGTGTCTGTGTGTGGTACCTTTTTCGATGTCTCTACTCTCTAAAAGACAAAATCAAACATCTATAAGCATGTGTCGCATAACATTATCAACTGTGTCTGGTACCTTTTTCGATGTCTCTACTCTCTAGTGATGGTATTTTGATGTTGGAGTATATCAATAGCTTCGATGCTATCCTATCTTTAATTTCTTCCAAAAATGTGGATTTATGATGATCATAGCTCAACACGAATTGTTTGACTTGCAGGAAGTGTGTGAGGATTTATGATGAAAATGAAATCCAACAAACTACAAGAAAAAAATGTTGAGCCAAGGATTTTCCGTCTTTAGACGTACGATACAGTATTATAATTTCCACTTCCACATTAACGACTAATAGCAGAGGGATATGCCAAATGTCAATGACCAATTTCGAAAACAAAGAAAGTTGTAAGCATTGCTAATATCGCCCAGTCAATTTTCAACGAAACTTTTATTACATAATCAAAAGACCAAACTTGAACTTAATATCTAGAATAGGCATGCCTAGAGCAAATGTCCACCACATAACACCTTGAACAACAAAGACACTAAAAGACACAATTTAACTCATTGATTTGACGACATTAACTAAAACGAGAAACCCAAAAACACCAAATCATCAAGACGCTCGTTGGTCGGAGAATTCCCACCGTGAACCAGCAAACCTTCCTCACCATCCTTGACCGCAAACGCAAACGCGCACCACCCGCGTGGGCTCGGTTTCTCCTCCCCAGCCACGTCCACATGCTTCTCCCACACCAATGTCTCTGTGTCAAGCTTGTAAACATCTCCAGTCAACTTCCCAGCTCCCATATGCATCAGCTCATGCGGCTCCTCCTCCCCACCGTATATCACAATGTGCTTCCCGTAAGGAACCACCGGAAACACGCTTCTCGCCGGCGGCACATCCCCGGTGGTTTCCACGTGGGTCCATTTTTGACTAGCCAAGTCAAAGCAATGGATATCATCCAATTCCTCGCCGTCGAAACCAAACAAAACCCAAACTTTCCCTTTCACAACCGCGAGCCCCGGCGCTCCTCTCCCTTTGCAAGCTTCCCCAGCCGCCGGATACTCAACCCATTTCCGATCAACCACGTCGTAAGCGTGCAACGTGTTCACACGCCCTTCGCGACAAACCCCACCAAAGACGTAAACTTTCCGGTCATCACCAGCCATCGAGTGGTAGCTACGGCCGGGAAGCCCTTCGTCGACGGGAGTAAGCGATTCCCATTTGTTGGCGACAGTGTCGTAGGAATACAAGCCGTTGTATTTCCGAGCTTCGTCGCGGCCACCGTAGACGTAGATCGTGGTGCCGATTGTGACCATTGAGACTCCGAAACAGGGGAACGGAGCGTCTCCGGTTGCAGGGGCTACGGACCATTCCTGGGTTTTGAGATCGAAGACGAAGAGATCGTTGTCGATTGGGATCGTCGGCTTAAGCTCACCGCCGAAACAGTAGACTTTGTCCCCCACGACGGCTAAGGCGTGTGAGCTTCTCGGTCCAGGACCTGCTCCTTTCTGACCCACCTGAATCAACACAACCAATAAACCACATTTAATCGATCCTTCGAGGATCCAAAGAAGCAAATCGATAAAAAGAGGGAATTTTTACCTTAACCCATTTGTTTTCAGGCACAAGACTCATAGCTGGCAATTTTGTTCTTAGCAAAGAAAAAGAATTTTTATGACTTTTTTTTATAATGAAAAAGTGTTGTATCTATTGTCAATGCTTTTCGTGTACTTATATAGGCAAATGCAGTATCACAATTCACAACACATCACCACCAAAAAAAAATCAAAGTGAATTTATGAACACTATTTTGTTTTATTTTCTTATTGTGATAGTTGTTAACAAACCTTCCACTATTACCACAAAGAAATGGAGATACGTTACCATTTATGACACTATTTGTTTTTTTCTTTCTTATTGTGACAGTTTTAAAGCCATTTTTTAATGGAAAGAAGAATCCGACTACGCAAGTGTAATCCTGCAATGAATTTGATTGGTTAAAGGGATTGCTATACACTGCATGTTTTTTTTTTTTTTTTGGTTTCTTATTAACTAAGAAAATCTTGATTAAAATTTCTTAAACAAACGTTCTTTTCTTCTACATAGCTGTCATAACAGATACACATATCTGATCCAAAAGGAGAAATATCATCAAAATTTGTATAGTCATAGTTCCGGATAAGAACCAACGAAGATATCAAAACAAATTTTGGAAAAGGAAAAAAAAGGTCAAACCATTTTTACAGTTCATAATCTCTAGCTAATTGCTTCTTCACGAATTCTTATAAGAGGTATTAACTTAGGATGCAAGTGTACATATTGAGTAATTAGATGATAAAAAGATATGACTTCCACACGGTAGCTCACGTGTCACATGGGGTGCCTGATCTTCATGGCTCCACTTCTATTTGGAACGCATGGCACTTTTTTCAAAAAAACCAACAAACAAACAGAGAGAACAAATGCATGTGAGTTAAAAAAAAGAGAGAAAAAGGATGGATGAGTCATGAGATGAACGTGGACAATATTAAGAAGAACCTGGTCAATAATCCAGGCAACATTAACGTAGGCTACACTCGGACTCAATTTTGTGGTTTAGCACTTTCACTAATAAGCGATGATTTTGTCACATTAATCTCGAACCCCGTAGATATCTAGTCTTATTCATGACATCGATCCAAGAATCCATAAGCTCCAAATATTGATAGTGGAAATCAATATTCCAACATGAAATCAATATTCCAACATACTACACCGTATAAAACTTTTAAACATATACAGTATTAAGAAATACTTGATTCTATAAAATAAAACATTCCTATTTTCTGATTTTTTTCAACTTTTTAGTCGATTTAGATCAGAAGTATAAGGAACTATATGAATTTTAGTTACTTATTGTAAGTAATTATATCAGTCCGTCTCCATTCTAAATTAGAGACACCAATAATTGAAAAAAAAAAACTTAAACAAATTGTCAACCTTTAGTTGGGGTCATCCCAAGAGTGCCCACCTCTAATTCAGAAAGAAACCGTTCACAAAATGCAACGTAACGAAATCCCACATTTGTTTCATCTTATATAAATCCAATCACTGACTACTGTTAGATTCATATCAGAGATCAAAAACTCAATTAACTCATTAGTAATCTCTTATCAAATGGTGGATCAACAAGTTGTTCTTCTTCTTTCTTCTAGTCGTATGCATTCCCGTGTTCGGTACAGCTCAAACGTTGCCGTCGCAACCTATTCCTGGACATGACGTAGAACATTGCTTGTTACCGCTAGAAGTTATCCCCGACTGTGTGTCAGAACTTTTCCGATCTTACGTGAACGGACAAATCGAGCATATTGGTTCCTCTTGCTGCCATGCCTTCGTGGGTCTAAATGCTGATTGCATCCCTCAGATGTTTGTCGACGATCCTTATTTCCCTCCGGTTCTAATAGATTACTGTTCCCGACAATAATTGTGCCACATTCCTTCCGAGTCTTCTTTGTTTAAACGATCGTTCATTACTTTACATGTTTTAGGTTTTAAATGTGCTAATACCAGCGTCGAAACATTAAATAAAAGATGTGTTACTAGCAATGTTATGTTTCTGTTTGATTAACAACACTATCTTTATTAGTGGACAACTGGACATCAAATATTAACTTCCATGTAAACACTCTGACCGCAGCCGCCCAAAAATTACATGAATCTGTGAAAGAAAACATTCCGATCTTCATTTAAAATTGTTTTATTTTCTGAATTTCTTAAACTCTGTAGTCGAATTTATATAAGAAGTATATAAGAAACTATATGAATTTTAAAGAAACCATATGGATTTAGTTACTTAATGATTTAAGTAGGTGGTTAATATTAGTTTGGCTCCATTCTAAAATTTGTGTATTTGGATATTGGATTAAGCAATTGTGGCTCCAAATATAAAATTTACACATATACTCATAGATTAATAATTTGAAGAAAAAAAATCCTTATAGTAATCAAATTACAAACCATCATTGAATTTGCCTTGGAGTACTATTTGAAAGTCTTGGATCATAAACTCATAATTGTCGTGACTCGTGACTAGTGTGAGGTGTTTAGCGGGTGACTCGAGGAAACTGTGAAAGTGCCATTATCGGAAAAACCCATAAATTAAAATAAGGCAACTACATGGAACATCAACTCAACTGAAAAATAGAATAAAAAACAATAAGCTTTGTCAAAAAAAAAAACCCTCGTAGAAGAGAAGGACTGAAGGAGAAGTAGTTGTGAATTTATCAAGAGCATAGTAACACTAACAATTAAAAAATTTTTGTTAACCTATATATGCGGTCATCCCAAGAGTGCCTACCTTAAATTCAGAAAGAAACCGCTCACAAAATATTGCAATGTAATGAAATCTCACATTTGTTTTCATCCTATAAAAATCCAATCACTGAGTGCTATCAGATTCATATCATAGATTAATTAAAAGAACTCAAAATCATTTCTCTTATCAAAATGTGGACCAACAAGTTGTTCTTCATTCTTACAGTCGTATGCATCGCCGCGTTGGGCACAGCTCAAACATTGCCGTCGCAACCTGTTCCTGGACAGGGCCAAGAAGATTGCTGGTCATCGCTAGAAGCAATCCCCGACTGTTTCCCAGACATTTTCAGATCTTACATAAATGGGGAAATCGGACATGTTGATTCCTCTTGCTGCCATGCCTTTTTGGGCCTAAATTCTGATTGCGTCCCTCAGATGTTTGTCAACGATCCCTTCTTCCCTGTGGCTCTTATAGATCATTGTTCCCAACAATAATCGTGCCACTTTGCTTCCGACTCTTCTTTTACTATTACTCTACATGTTTTAGGTTATCAATGTGCTAAATAAACAATACCAGTGTCGAAAAATAAGATAAAAATGTGATAATATATAGCATTGTTATGTTTCTGCTTAATAACAACTATCGTTATTAGTGGACATGAATATTAACTTCCATGTAAACACTCTGACCATCTTTATTCATATATGCTTCGAATTCGAATACGAAGTTGTACAAACATTTTGCTGGACAAGACAACTAATTAAACTAAACCTAAAATGACAACAAAAAGTTTCTAAAATTTGTTCTAAAGTGATAAAATTAAAAGGACAAGAATGGTTTCCTCGTAAAGCCTCTGTTTACGTGGATGGGTACTATTGTCATTTCGATAAAAATGGGACCCACTTTTGTCTTTGCAAGTGATTGTCCGCCGCACAAAAGTCTCCCCTCCGGTCCACATATAGCATTTGCCGGCGAAAGAGAAAAAAAACTCAGAAAATGGAAGGAGTTCTTTCGCTTCAGCGCTTTCCCTCCTCCGCTATTCAACGGCGGCTCTCTCCATTTAACCTTCATAGACTTACCAGATCATCCTCATGTGCTCCTCTTCGTGCTCAACAGGTTTCCTTTTCTTCTTCCAATTCCACATTTTGTAATGTGTGTACATCTTCTTATTCTATGTAGTTGCGATGTGCGAATTTTCAGTGCGATTCAATTGATTTCAAATTGATGAAATCTTAAACTGAGTCCGTCTATATTCGAGTGGGTATCAGTAGCTTTCAGCTTCAGGAGTGTTCCCGAATTCCGATTATAAAAAAAACAAACTCAGAATCGATGGTAGGTCCTCTGAAATTGATAGTTTATCCTGGAAGGATTTCGTTGCTTGTTGAACATTGCAGACTTGTGCATGTGAGAATCTCTGATGTTTGAAGAAGCTATGCATAAGCATACTTGTGTTGAAAAAACTAAGCAGTTTTTATTTGTTTTTGGTTAGTCTGGAATCACGGAAGGCTCCGATAATGCTTCTTCGGCATTGGAGGGTAAAGTGAGTGATGTCAAGATCACTGAGCCAAAAGTGAATATGTACCAGAATGAAGTAGTTGATAGTCAGGGTATAAAGATAAGGAGAAGACCACCCACCGGACCTCCATTGCATTACGTCGGACCTTTTGAGTTCCGGCTCCAGAACGAGGGAAACACGCCTCGCAACATCTTGGAAGAGATCGTTTGGCACAAGGATAAAGAAGTTTCTCAGGTCACTTCTTTCTCTTCTTTCTGTCATCTTTTTTTTTTTTTTGGCATTGAGCTGCTCTGATTCAAAAGGTGGAAATATTCATTCACAGATGAAGGAGAAAAGGCCTCTATACACTCTGAAGAAGGCTCTTGATAATGTTCCTCCTCCTAAAGACTTCGTTGGTGCGCTTAAATCCGCCCATCAAAGAACTGGTCTGCCTGGTTTAATAGCTGAGGTGAAGAAAGCTTCTCCAAGCAGAGGAATCCTGAGAGAGGATTTTGATCCAGTAAGAATTTACCACCCCCTTTTTTTTTCTCATCCTGTCACCTGAATAAGTTTCAAGGATTGAAAAGAATTACTTCTGAAGGCTTTAAATCTTAGGTTGAAATTGCACAATCTTATGAGAAGGGTGGAGCAGCATGTCTTAGTGTTTTGACTGATGAGAAATACTTCAAGGGAAGCTTTGAGAATCTGCAAGCTATAAGGGAAGCTGGTGTACAGGTTCTTGCTTTCTCCTTCTTCCAGTTTCTCTGTAATCATATGTTCTTTACATGTAAAGTTCTGATGCCTTGTCACAAAAAATGCAGTGCCCTTTGCTATGCAAAGAGTTCATTGTAGAAGCATGGCAGATATACTATGGTAGAAGCAAGGGCGCAGACGCAATCCTCTTGATAGCTTCTGTGTTACCTGACCTTGACATCAAATACATGATCAAGATTTGCAAAATACTTGGAATGGCTACACTTGTGGAGGTTTGTATGTGTTTCCTCAGGAAACCCCCATTCCTAATCCAATTGATGTTTTTTCTCTGATTAGCGTGGTTACCACTTGTCACTAGGTTCATGACGAAAGGGAGATGGACCGTGTTCTTGCAATTGAAGGAGTTGACCTCATTGGCATCAATAATCGTAACCTTGGTAAGAACTTGAACAAGACATCCTTGAAAGCTAGTGTTACAATCTTTCGTGATCCGTTTTACCGCCCTTTTCTTTCAGAAACATTTGAGGTAGATATTGGTATCACAAAGAAGCTCCTGGAAGGAGAGCGCGGCGAACTGATCCGTCAGAAAGACATCCTCGTGAGCAGTGTTTTACATCCCCTGTTTCTCTAAACCCCTTACAGTCTTACCTCACTCAACTTGTTTTTACATGGTAGGTGGTTGGAGAGTCTGGCTTATTCACTCCTGAAGACATTGCGTTTGTACAAGAAGCCGGTGTCAAAGCAGTAAGCTTTCACACAAACTTAATGGTTCAAGATACGTTGCTCTAAATGCTAATGGTTGGTTCATCTGATTTTCTTTTTTTCTGTTGTTAGGTTCTAGTTGGTGAATCTCTTGTTAAGCAAAGCGATCCCGGGAAGGGAATCAGCGCACTTTTTGGAAGAGATATCTCAGAATGAGTTTTGTGCAGAAACTTGTTGTATAGAGAAAAGTATGCCGCTCAAGTGTGCAGAGACTTGTGCCGCTTCAACCATTTTTGCTTTTTTTTCTTTTTCTCATACATATACATTACAGACATGTACTGCTACACGTTTCAATCAATTTTCCAACAGTCATTAACTACGATAAATCGGTGGATAATTTAGAACTGAGGTACCAAGTAAGATTCATAAACCGAGTTCATATAAGTAAATAGACTTAACAACATCAACGATCACTCGTTTATTGAGAGAACTAACATCAAACTTGAAGTGCAATTACTAACTCTTGGAAGTTGGAAGAGAGATAGTACGTCTTTCTAGTTTACCACCCTTCAAACAAGTTCAAGAACAAGAGCAGAAGCACCTCCTCCTCCGTTGCACACTCCTCCCACACCGTACTTGCCGTTTCTCTTCTTTAGTATCCCAAGCAATGTGATTAGAATACGGGCCCCACTGCAGCCTAGAGGATGTCCCAAGGAGACAGCTCCTCCATTTACGTTCACCTTCTCCTGTTAAGGCAAAACGGAATGAAACCAATGTTTATGAAACCATTTTAAGTAAGTTGATAGTTTAAGAGGCTTGATGATGTAAAAGACTGACCGGACTAATCCCAAGTAGCTTTTGATTTGCAAGTGCTACAACCTGTGAAAAAAGTCAGTTCAGCAAGATTTAGCTATCACAAATGTTTGTATGTCTATTCTTTAGAGGAAGAAGGCGGAGTTTGTTACTGCAAAAGCTTCATTGATCTCATAGAAATCAACTTGAGAAGATTCCAAACCAGCATGTGCAATGGCTTTTGGTACTGCAAGAGCAGGAGCAGTAGTGAAAAACTCCGGTTCCTGCAGGGTTTTGGTTTCACTTAGTGAATGAAAAAAGAAAGATATCTAAACTGTTGTGTTTAACAAGGCAAGGCAATATCATAAGTAATTTACCTGAGCGGCATCACCATAACCTTTAACTTTTGCGATAACTTGAAGTCCTAGCTGAAGCGCCTTCTCTCCACTCACTAGGACAAGGGCAGCTGCACCATCACTGTCAAAGGAGAAAACCATTTACTTTATGAAAAAAAAAAAGAGAAGTTGCAAGTCTAACCAAGATCCATGTCAAAGGTTACATAAGTTCTCTAAAAGATGAGAATACATGGTCATCTAGGAAAGGGACCTTATGCTAGACGCATTTCCAGCTGTTACAGTGCCTCCGTTCTCCTTGAAACTCGGACGGAGTTTCCTTAATTTTCCAGCATCAAACTGAGACATCATACCAAATTAAATGTCATTAAAGACAAGTTCAGGTTCACTGGAGAACGTATGTCAGAGCATTAATGCATAATCTATAACCAAAAGGGGCACATAAATCACCTTCCCGAGACCTTCGTCCTTGTCAACAATGGTTGATGGCCTACCTCTTCCTCCAGAAACTTCAACCTGTATGAGTAATTCACCATTACCGTATCCACCATGTATAGCAACACATTAGCCAAAACGATACAAAAGTATACCAACCGGAACAATTTCCCATGTGAAGGCGCCAGCTTCTTGGGCAGCGATACCACGCTCAAAACTCTGAACAGCGTAGTCGTCCTGCATATTCACCAGTAGGAAACCAAATAAACTAGTTGATGTTGTACAAAGTATGTATGCAGCTTCCACCACTAATAAGTTAATGAGAGACAACTACGCAAGAAGCAGAAACAACATACCTGCTGCTCCCTCGTTATGTCAAATTTCTCAGCGCACAATTCTGCACAACTCCCCATCCCACAGTCGTTGTAGACATCCCATAGTCCATCCTTTAGCATTCCATCTACTAAAGAATCATGACCAAATCGAGATCCTTTCCTGCATCAAAATTTTGAATAAGAAACTACCAAATGATATATGCACAAGAGTATAAAGACCAAGTGATTGTGTAATCACATGATTGTACCTTGCTTCTGCAAGATATTTTGGTGTGTTGGACATGCTTTCCATGCCACCCGCCACAACTACATCATTGATCCCCAACTGGATACTCTGAGCAGCAAGCATTACAGCTAAAACCACCAAACAAATCCGGAAATTATTATCTCTCCCTCATCATAAAAGGGTAGAAAGTCTTAAAAAACAGAGCCTAAAAGCTCAAAGTTCTCACCTTTCATGCCTGATGCACAAACTTTGTTGACTGTGGTACAAACAACAGAGTTAGGGATTCCAGCACCTAAAGCAGCCTGACGAGCAGGAGCCTGGCCCAAATTCGCACTAAGAACATTGCCAAAGACAACTTCTTGGACGAGAGCTGGGTCAACATTTGCTCTCTTCAGAGCAGCTGAGTAATGAAAGCAAAGGACACACATCAATTACAAAACTCAAAAGGCTAACACAGAAAGTGATGTGTGTTTTTAAAAAGGAATCTGACCTGCAATAGCTAAGGATCCAAGCTTTGTGGCAGGTAAAGATGAAAGAGATCCGAGAAAGCCACCCATTGGAGTGCGTGCAACACCCACAATGCAAACATCTGTATATCATCAACATTCGTGTATAAACATTCTTCCTGCAAATGTGACATGGATCAGGAAGAGAAGAAGAGTGTGATGAAGAATTTACCTCTGGGATTGACGGAATCTGCTGAATGGGCCATTGGTATTCTACAAAATGGCAGATGTCAATGCAGTAAGAATCAACAAGCGAATCATTGTTTCAGAATTTAGGAAAAGAGGATCGAGCCAGATCCATACAAAGGTTTTTGGTAAAACAATATCTATGATGAAAGCAGAGAGATCCAGGTGATCGCTTACCTGATTCTTCAATCCAGGGAGAGCGAAGAATGGAGGGAGCTTAGAAGTGACTCGTTCTAAAAAAAACAATCAACTCTACAATATAACTGGAACAGAGAAAGAGACTCACAGAGAGAGAGAGAGTCGGTATTAAACAGAACGTTTTTTCTATGGTGAATCAGCGACGATAACTACGATGAGAGCAACACGACGGCTATGTGATTTTAAAATCTTTTTTTTTGTTGTTGTAATAAATATTGTTATTTATCCTTCAAGTCTCAAGTTCTCAACTACCCCCTCTTCTACATCATCCTAAAATATATACTGTAAATCTTATTTGGTGACAGTAAAAAGGAATCTTTTTGAAAATAATTGGCAAATTAACATCAAATTTAAGTTATTTACAAGTGTAAAATTTTGTATGCAACAAACGAAGATATGTGAGAGAAAAACGGTCGATTCATATAAACTATAATCTCTGGTTACAAGAGCAAATATGTATGTGTACATCTTCTTTGGTTGTTTCTTCAAATATAACTGGAACAGAGAAAGAGACTCGGTATAAAACAGAACGTTTTTTATATGGTGAATCAATAACTACGATGAAAGAAACACGATATATGGCTATGTGGTCTCTACTTAAAACATTTAAAACTCTTTTTTTTTCTGGTAATAAATATTGTTATTTATCCTCTCAACTATCCCTTCTTCTACCTCATTTTAAGATCAAACTTGAGTTATTTACAAGTGTAATCTTTGTATAAAACAAAACGAAGATATGTGTAGGAAAACGGTCAATTCATATCAACTAAAAATCTATAATCTCTGGTTACAAGAGCAACTTCGGTTGTTTCTGTGTACATCATCATCTTTGGTTGTTTCTCCAAAAAAGAACGAAATAACACCGTGTACATATTATTCAGCCAAAAAAAGATTATGTACAACTTTTAGAGGTCCCAATGGAACCACAAGGTCATGGGAAAAGATGTCAAATGGATGGGTCTTGGAAAGCGATAGAATGTTGGGTAGGATTGGAATGATATTCCTTTAACACGAATACGATGAGAACATGCTTCTACGGTTATTCCTAAGATTAAGGGATTGTGATCCCACTACATGTGATAGTTAACAGTTAGTTTATTTCCTTATTGTATATTTAAGGACCATTACGTGATAAAGAAGCAGAGTTCATGAACCGGAAGCAAAGATGGGTTTGACAAGATAGAGAGCATATGTGCGTATTGTTAAAGATTTCAATACTATGGAATGGGTTGCTTAAGGAAGAAGTTATTTACAAGACACGATGTATATGTGAGAGAGCTTCTCGGTGAACCTTGAGGACAAGGTTCTTTGGAGGGTGGAGTATTGATGAGAACATGCTTCTACGATTATTCCTAAGATTAATTAAGAGATTGTGATCCCACTACATGTATATATTTAAGACATCATCTCGTTGATGAAAAGGATATAAGAAAACTGAAGTAACTAGTTTTTGTCTTTTGAGAACCAAAGTGTTCTTGTTCTTGTTGTTCTTGATCATCATTTGTTTGCCCTAATTTGGGACCTAACAGAATATGAGCAAAAAATTCATGGGATCATGGGATCATGCAACCTGCAATGGGATTATGGTCACTTCAAGGGATTATGGTCACTTCAAGCAGAAGTGGAGACTGGCAAATGGCAATGCAATATGTGTTAAGGCATAACAAGTTAACAATGGCATTTCAGACATATTATTCTCACATATTATTCTCATGTGATGAAGATGGTGTATAAAGCTAAGAATTGGCTGGCATCCCTAATTCTCGTGGACTAGATTAGAAGATGCAAAATGAAGTTTATTTCATTTTTTATTGTGCATATACCAAAGACGAAAAAAAACGAAAGTAGACAAACTAACATTGAAATCTTCATAGATGTGTAGTATGTTAATTATGTTTTACCAATTTGGAGATCCAAATTATTTTAGAAGGAGAAGTGTTGACAAAAAAAAAAAAAATCAAGCCAACATATATATTTTTATATTTAAGTTTACATTGTATTTTAGTAGATATGGAAAAAAATATGTTAAACATACAAAGACTTCATTTTGAGCGAAAAGTCAAAACTTACAGATTTATAAACATAAATTAAAATTCACATATTAAATTTGAAATTCAGTAACATTTACAAGGATTTGTAAATTTTGTATGCGTTTTCAAATTAACTAAAATACATTACTCAACTAATAACAACTTTTTAGACCCATAACTACTTATTCAAACTTAATCAATAATTGTTTATTGTTCATTATTTGCCGATTAATTAAAAATTAAAATTAAAGGTTTTACATTTTATTTTAATTTTTAAAAGGGATACAAAACCCTATTGCTCGGTCCGTCTCTTCCAAAATCCTGTCTTCAAAGTTCGCAGAGCCGCCGTCAAAACGAAAATTATACTCGGAGAAGCGACTGAAAATGTCTACTGGAGATGAAGGTCACATGGCCGAGAGAGGCACTAAAAAGAGGAGAGTCGGCACAAGTGGTGGAAAGGGGAAGAAGAAGAAGTTGAAGACACAGCCTGCTTCCTCTGACCGGAGCAAGGTTAGCATGAAGAGCAAAAAGCTGTTTCAGAAGAGAGCGCGAGACTACAATTCCGATGAAGACGAAGACGAATCGACGAAGCCAGCACCGGTGTCAATTCGCGAGAAGATATTCTCTGATGCTAACATGGGGCCGAATTACGACGAAATTGAGGAGGAAGAAGGCTCGGACAACGACGAGAATTCCGATGGGGAAGACCACGGAGAGATTCAATCTGGAATCACCAGGTTCGCTACTGATGATGGTTGCAACGCCTTTAGAGTCGCTTTCAAAGCAATCATGAAGAAGACTAAAGGAGAGGATGCTTTGGTGAGCTCACATTCTTATTTTCCCCCTTTGCTAGACAAACTTGAAACCCTAGAAAAACCCTAATCCTAATTTGGGTTTGTGTAACAGGGTCCGGTTTTATCAGCACACAAGCATCTTATTGGGCAGAAGCTAGCTGAAGAGGAAGCTGAACGGAAGGCTAAAGGTCAAGCAAGAAAGGCTAAACATTTGGTATGAATTTTGGTTTTGCATTTCACCATTTTGCTTTTGTGCGGTTATGTCCTGCTTTTGATGATGACTCTCTCTGCAACAATGTTGGTTAAGGTTGCTGAGAAAGGACATGTTAAACCTGCAAGCTATTTAGATTCCCATGAGAAGATTCTTATAGGTGTTGCCACCAAAGGAGGTATGCTTCAGTTAACTCTCTCTTTCATATTGTTTGCTGTATTTATTTTGATACTGACTCAGTTTTCTTCCATGATCTCCTGGAATCACAGTGGTCAAGCTATTTAATGCTGTAAGTTTGTTTCTACTTCTTTTACTCTTATATATCTTCTGGGAGTGATTCTTCTGAATCTAATTCAAAGTTTGTTGTTTCAAACAGGTAAACAAGGCTCAACATGCTCAGAAGGGTTTGAATGCTGCAAGGTCTAAAGACGCTAAAGGTTAGAGGCTTATATATTTGATCTTTAGCATGAATCTTTTTGTATCCTGTCTTATATCTGCCTTCTAATTCTTGTTTTTTGTTCTATGTGAACGTACATCAGAGTTGAAAAAGCGAAGAAAAGACGCATTCTTCACAGAGTTGGGGAAAACACCGAAAGCAGACACCAAGGTTTGGCATAGTTTTTACTCTCTTCCTGAAATATACTTTATCTTGACAATCTTGAGTACTTATAAACGTATAAGCAAGTTAGTATTCTGACTTGATCTGGCTCCTGTAGAGAAAGTAACAGAACGAATCACCTCCATTAGTTATAGCTGTTAGTTCCTTAATCATACGTAGATTTACAAGTGAGATTCTGTCGGGTGGTGCAGGCTCAAAAATCATCAAGTTCCCAAGGAGATGAAGCTCCTGCTTGGGCTCCTCTACGTGATAATTACATGTTAGCAAACCAAAAGCTGAAGGACTGGGACAAAAAACAGGTATCCTTCATTATATATAAGGGAATCTCTATATATAATCCCCTGATTTGGAACATCGTGGCTTGTATACCAATATAAAATCTTTGCCTAAAACTTGAAGTTAAATTGTCTGCAGGAAACAAGCGAGGGAGATGATTTTGCCGATATGTCAGGAGATGAAAGTTATGAAGATTGAGTATTTGAACCAGTAGTTACACTCAAACTTAAATTTTGTATTTGTATTATTCAGCTTTTGTCTGATCAAATATGAATGAATTCAGCTTTTTTTGATAATTCAGAAGGAACATGAAAGAAAGATAATGTAATATCAAAATATAAAAAAAAGGTTAGGTTTGGCTTTTGAGAAAATACACTTTCTAGTATCCTTATCCTAAACAGAAGAATATATAGAACTTGGCCTCTCTGTCTCTGGTCTGTACATTGTTGTGGTACTCTAGTCTTCTGCATAATTGATAAGTTATGCTAACAAATAAGAAAAACACACTCGGATTTACATAAAAACATCAACAAATATACATTCGTGGTCTAGACTTGGCTACAACAGAACAAAATTTGAAGGATCATCCTCCTCAATCTGTAGAATAGGTCACGCAGAAGCAGTCAAATGACAGAAGAAGATAACACAACTTTATGCGAAAAGAGGCAGAAGCATGAGCCGGGAATGAAGCTTTTGAGGACGAAAACTGGTGTTCCTAAAACTGCCCATTAGTTACATCTCTTTTGTCTGGTATCTCCACTTGGTGGTTCTTCATTGTTTTGGGTTTGTTGGCATCCTCAGTAGCTTCTTGCTGGGCTCAGTGGGTCGTAATCATAAGCTTCACCTGACTTGACGAACCGTCCTTTCACACGCCGTCTTACATCAGCTCTTTCTTTCCTAGAGACATACCTCACTCGCTTGTCAAACCTATTTATACAAAATATGTACCAACGTTAGCAATAATAACCTTCACTGTTGCTGATGAATGAAACTCCATTTCCAGGTGGTTTATATACTTACTTGCGAGCCTTCTTCTTTTCCTTGTAACGCATAACAGCGTTGTTACGCGTTGTTGCGTGTGAGGAAGCATTAATCTCCTGTGTTGTTGGAGGGCACCACGGTAATGGCTCTCTTGAAAGCTGCTGCAACGTTGACGCCCCACAATCTTGGAAATCTCCAGCAGTACTTTCTCCTGTGACGCCAGAGAAGGAGATATTCGAATGAGCTGGCTTTGACGAGTAGCAAATTATCGGCTCTGTTCTACAACTCATGAACGAATCTACAGATGCCCCATTGCTTTCAGCTGGCTGCTGCGCTGCGTTTCCTTGGATTGAGCCCTGAATTGAGAAATACACAGAGAGAGAGAGCATAAGAATCACATAACAAAATCATCCTTCAGTTTCTTGATACTACTCTGGTAGAAGAAGAATGTTGAAAGAACCTCATGTTTGTCGAAAAGACTTTCGATTCCACCATGTTCGAAGAGATCTTTTGAAGAGTTGAAGGCTGTCCCAAAGAGCTCATCGTATTTCTCAAAAGCCAAGTCCACATCTTCCATAGCGAGATTGCCACGAAAGTCATCCTCGCATACTCCAAGATCCTGCAAAACCAATTCAACAATAAGAAACATTTTAAATGCTTTTTCATGCTGCTTTCAAGATTCCACCACAACATGAAGAAAAAACCATGTAAAAATTACCTTAGCAGATGATGAGTTTTCTGGAACACTAGAGCGATCCATACCTTGTGCAGCAGCAGAACTTGTTCCAGGCTCATCTACTACATTGACATCTCCAACACCTGATTTCTCTCCTCCTCCTCCACCTTCATCTATAGTCATCAAACCCATCCCTTTCTCACAAGCAGATTCTCCAGCAGAAGAGAGATTCAAATCCAAACAAAAAGACCATATCGATGCAAGCTCGTCACTCGAAGGACAACCAGAATAACAGTTGATGGTTTGCCTTTTATGCTGTGAAGTAGCTCCGTTGTGGCCTGACCAATCACAGTTTTGGCAGAGAGAAACCCTCTCATCGCTACACCGAACAGACGCTGGCTGTGCATTGCACCTCTCACATATCAAATTCCGGGAATGGCGTTTGGATAAAGCATTAGCAGAATGAACATTACGGTCACAGGAGAGGCACAAACACGCTGCATCAGACCGGCAATACACCATTGACCTTTGTTCACCACAGAAGTCACACATATAACCCATTTTCTCAACTCAACCAATACTGATGCTTGGCTATCAACTGTCACACTGGAGAAAGCAAGCTCCTTTTCACTGACCATAAAATCAGAACCTTTCTGTTAGTCCTTATATCATAATCATGGGAGAAAAGCAGGAAACTTTATTAAAAGCAGGTCCAGAAGTAGAAGAAAGATTCAACCTTTTGAACATTTCATTATTAAAGCTTGCAAATTTCTATAAACAAAAAGCAAACGAACTATGTATGAGACTGCTAGAAAGCAAAAGAAACTAAACGAGAGAACAGAGCAACCAATCAAATCACTGAAAAGACCAGCTCAAGCTTCAAATTTCAGATCAGTGAACTCGAAATTGGGAATAATCAGGTATTCTAATTACAAAAATCCTCAATCTTCCAAAGAGAAAACAATTTTAATTAAAAAGACCCATAAAACAGATAGATCTATTTCGAGATCAGCTAAAAGAATGGAGAATTTAAAGCAACCATCACTCAATTAAGAAGTCAAAGCTTTTAAAAGTAAAGGAACTCACGTATGATATAGATCGTCGAGTATCTTCTGAAGCAGAAACAATAATGTTTCCAAAACGAAGAAGAGAAGAGAAGGGATTTGTGTTCTTCGTGTGAAGAAAAAAAAAAGGGTAAAGAGAGATGGATGGATGGATAGACAATGGGTGGGTTGTCCTCAAAGGGACATGTAGGCATGTGACATAAGCTGATAAAAAATTGGGGGAAAAAGTGCAAAAAGTCTTATTTTACGAGGACCCCACAGATATTTCAGAAATGTTACGCCCACGCGCCGGCGTGTAAAGAAAGAGTCGTACTCGCGGTGTGATACGTACACGTGAAACTTTCGGTGATGATTGACGATTATGGATTCTCAAAACGTACCACTTTGAGATACTTAACGCCCTATCACAAGATAGTCTGTGCCTTGACCTTAACAAAACCAAAATATCTCTCTTTTATTTTATTTGTTTTTTCACACAGTCACACATACACATGAACAAATATCTTTTTTGCCTAAAAGAGGAGATATTTTAGGGGGAAAGAAGAGTAAGAAAGAACAAAAGTAATACAATAATATATCTGGCAAGTTAGATACGTCTGCACAAAAAGATATTTTATGTGTCTGCAACACTGACACGTAGTCGGTGTCCACTTTATAAAATAATGATACTCTGAGAAGACTCTTCTCTTTTTTCCTTTTTACCAACTTACCAACACAAATAATTGCGACTGAGTGTAGACTGTACTCATTTTCATTTCTGAACATAAAGTTTTATATTCCTAATTTTAACTAAAACTTTCAATTTTTGGATTAATTTAACAAACAGACAATAACATCATTAACAAAACTGTTCATTATTCTTTAAGATAATAACATTTAATTATTTTTTAAAAATCAACAATGACAGTGTGGTATGATTACTGGTCATATATAAAAGCAACAAGACCAATAGGAAAACTCTGTTAGCATTGCATTACAAATCTGTGGAAGAAAATAATAAGGAAACGTGACAAAACATTGGAAAAATAGACAGTACACATTAACTCCATGACCAATAGGAAACAAGTTGTTACCATTGCACATTTGCACTAAGAATGCTTACCTATAGATTTGATGGTCCTAATTCATAAAACTCATAAAGCCATTGGTTAGTTGGTAATTTGGTTTCTACTAGCCTTGATAACTGATTACAGTTCAATCCAAATCACCTGTTTATCTTTGTGGTTTCTTCTGGTGATTGCTACTACATTAACATTTTAATGACAAAGCACCTGAATTTCTACAGACCTCAGTAACTAATCTAGATTTGAATCCGGTTATTATAAAACTTAATTATCAAAAGAGATTCAATTTAAAAGGACTAAGAATTGCTATGGTATTTATTTATATTATTTTTCACTCGATTTTCCAAGCATAAAGAAACAAACAAAAGTCATGCAAAGGTCCATAACCACTTGACGCCGAATTATACCGACTCAAAGGACTACTCCCTCCTCCACTGTCTCCTTCCTCCGCATCGCTAAAGCTCTCATCTACCATCGCTCCAACCGGAACAGGCTTAAACACAAACAACCCCGAGCTCGCCGTCTGGTCCGAACTCCCAAACAACCAATCATGCACATCGTAGTACACCATTACCGGAGTCCTATCAACAACAACCATCTGATTCCCCCTAAATTTCCACTGCAGATTCTTCACGTTAACAACCACGATCCCGTCCACGCTTATCCACATCTCCGGATCTTTGTCCTCCGTCGTCATTCCACCACCGTTTGAGCTCTCCACCACCACTTCATGTTCCTTTTTCTGCTCGTCGAATCTTGCTCTTGTCGAAAACGTCTTCTTCCCAAAAATACTCTCTTTCTTGAAATATATAAACCCTTCCACCAACGCTGGTCTTGACTTTGTCCGTTTGTAAGCTTTCTGCTTTAAATCTCCCAACAATAAAACAACCTCTTCGTCGGAAACTACTGCCACGTAATAGTCTGACACCGGCTCCGGACTTCCGTTTCCGGGAAGTTTCGCCGCCCGGAGATCCCAGAAGACTTCCACAAAGTTTCCTTCGACGTCGAATGACTTTGACCCTCTTTTGCTCCAGAACTGCCACGGCTTCACGAGATCGATCTTGCAGCAATAGTTCATGTCGTTGTCTAAACTCGAGACCATGACGGTCAGGGCATGATTCATGAGATTCTTGGACCATAAAACGGTGACGTTTCGGAAGAAGCCTGCCACGTGAGCTTGGTAACCGCACGTGACCGTGCTATGAGGTGATGGCGTCGCAGCGGACTTGAGTTGTGCCACGGTCTTTGTGCCGTCTGTTATTTTAGCTGCAAATGCCGTGGGATTGCTTCCCATCGAAGGGATTCGAAAAGATAACATCTTTGTTAGAATCAGAAACCTAATTTCCTATAAAAAAAAGAAATGACAAAGATTTTCCTCAACGATAGCAAAATTCTCCAGCATGCATGCATGCAACTGCATAAGAATTTCGCCAAAATGGCGATCTTTTTCTACTGGACAAAAGGCTTAGGCGAGATCGTTAATGCTTTTTCAATATGGTTTATCAAATTGTCAAAAGATTCAGGTGAAAATCGGTAGATTTTTTTGAGTTTTGGCAAGAGGAAGAACAGAAGAGAGAGGGAGAGAGGGAGGAAGAAACATTGAGATGTTATTTGATGGAACACCGATAAAGAAGGCATAGTCTATATTTGACATCTTAATACTGGCAAAGTTGATAAAAATGGCATTGTGAAGTTAAAAAAACGTGTTGTAACTTGTAAACATACCATGTGCAACCAATAAATGATTTTTCTTTATTTAGCTCCTGAAACCTCCACGGTTTCAGCATCACTCTCTTACATTTCTCGTTTTAACCAAACCTTGGTTTGGAAATGTAAATGCAAGGGTGAGGCACATCAATCAGAAAATAGTTCATAAGAGCATGTCCAATATTAGAGAAATATAATAACAGTATTTAGAGTATAATTTATTTCCATATGAAGACTTGAGAAGTATTGATCTAGAGACTAGAATGGTTTTCCTCATCTCCCTTAGTACAGAAAAGAAGTGTTGACAATCTAATTCTCCACGAGAATTATCGTATCATACCAGATGGGATTCAAACTAAGACCTCGTGCTAAATCTTTCCGAGAAGAAAGTTTGGGCCGAGGCTTTAGTTTGGGCTGCATTTGGTGCGATTAAATACTTCTCGTGGGAAATATATGGTGAGCCCAATATAAAATCGAAACGGAGTCGTTTTTCTTTGTTTCTAGAATGGTTTTCCTCATCCCCCATATATAAATTTAATGAACCCTAAATCTTTTATTTTATCTATCTACACTCAGCAGTCATTTCTCCTCCCCACAAATAAAGAAGAGTAATATCTTCTCCAACGTTGGTTTATTCGTCATAGTCTTTCAGTTACCACAGGTACGTTTTTGTATTAAGCTCCTCTCATCACTGTGTAATTGTGTTTAGGTTGATCTTGTGGGTTCTAGATTAGTTCTGCAAGAACGTCACCTTTATATCTTAGCTATGCTTTCAAATGCTTCATTTTTATACCGTCTTCTTCAAGTAAGTGATTTTCTTCACTTTCACTACTGATCCAAATGTTTTGTGCATTACTAGTTTGTGAAGAAACATAAATCTGAAAGTGAGATTTGTTCTTGGTTTGCTCATCTTCGATATTGGATAAACAATTGTAAAATTTTATTTCAGATTTGGAGTGGACTAAGTCCCTAGAGAGCTACTTCAAGTGATCTCCAAGAACGATGTTGTCCATGCTCGCTCTGTTTGCCACCCCTGGCGCTCCAAAATGCCCTTCCCAGAGAGCTACTCCGATGGTGATTCCAGTCCCAGACTGGACTACGCTCCCTGGAGAGCTACTTCAAGTGATCTCCGAGAAACTGGACAACTGTTTCGATGTTGTCCATTCTCGCTCTGTTTGCCACCCTTGGCGATCCACAATGCCCTTCCCAGCTTGCCTGTTACGCCCGAGCTACTCTCTTCCCTCGTTCGCCGAGTTCCCTAGCGAAAGCAAAGGCATGTCCACACTCACGAAGATCCCTTTGTTCCTAGTCACAGCCAAAGCTCATCCTCCTGCTGATTTTGTATCACCTTGTGAGTTTGTTATGGGAGGAGTACGCGGAGATGAGCCAGAGGAGGATCTTATGGAGCTGCTTCCATCTCCTCTTCAATGTTCAGTGAAGACCCCAAGATACGATCCTCGAACCATGATGCAAATGGGACTGAACATCCCAAGATATTATCATCCATTCTTGCTGAACATGCTCGACTGCCATGTCTTCCCTCTCGGCCATCACTACAGATGGGGTCCTGAAGATATGAAGACAGATAGAGGCCTGGCTTTTCTTCCGCTTAACAAGGACGGAAGAAGAGGAGGAGGAGGAGGATTCGCGGTGCTTATCAACTACATGGAAACTCTGCTGGTGCTAAGAAGTGATGAAATGAAGTGGATGCAGGTTAAGCAATCCTCAGATAATGAATGCAGGAATGTAGCCAGTTTCAGAGGGAGGTTTTACGCATCTTTTGAAAACGGGGACATATCTGTGTTGGATCCTTATTCGCTGACATGGACTCCCCAAATGCCCTCTCAGCTTCTTGATCTTGGCAAGTTTCTGGTTACGTGTGGTGATGATGAAGAACTCTTCCTGGTTGAGAAATTTCACCCAAATTACGATGAGGCTTTTGATTTACATTTTCTCAGCTTCACATGCAAAGTGAGTAGGCTAGACGAGAAGGCTGGCAAATGGGTCGACCTCGCCGGTGACTTAGGAGGCCGTGTCTTGTTTATAGGACACTATGGAAATGTCTGCTTCTCTGGGGAAGAGCTTCCTGATGGTTGTGGTTTGAGTGGGAACTCGATCGTGTTCACCAATGAGCTATTAACCGGTGTAACTTTCGTTTATAAGTATGGAGTGGATACAGGAGATGCAGAAGACGACCCCAATTGTTGGAGATTCTCAATGGAGTATCGTGTGAAGCTCTTCAGGCAAACTCCAGTGTTGACTCTCCAGGTCTTCAAGCATCCTACTACTTCGGCAGACATGCGGCGCTAGTCTGTTGGTTTTGTTTTTATTTCATCTCTTTCAGATTTTTCATGTGATGTTTTGGTGTTTTGGTGATTGTTACTCTGAAAACCCTTGGTATTCTATTTGATATTCTGTTAAAAACATTTTTTTTTTTGGGGACAAATTCTGTTTAAGACAAATCCAAACTTATTTATGGCGTAGTTTTTTTTGTTTTTACTGATTTATGGCGTATATGGAAATTTGAATTGAAGTCATAATTGTGGTAACAACAAGGTTTCGTGGTGTAGTTGGTTATCACGTCAGTCTAACACAATGAAGGTCTCCGGTTCGAACCCGGGCGAAGCCATTTATTTGCTAATATTTGTTTTCAGATTTTACCACAAAAAGAAAAGTCATTGTGATGTGTAAATTTGCGAGAAACTTCTCCCGCGCTCTCTATTTGCGACTATATCACATGGAGACAATTTAAATTTGGTCATTTGTCATGACATATTTTAGAAACAAAAATTTGGAAAACTTAAGAAATCGGAAACTTGGTTTCATTTTTTTTTTAAACTACAGCCTAAAAAGGTACAAATTCGTACAAAATTAGTTCCTACAATCGTTAACCTACAGTCCTACCCCGTCGGATCAGATTGTCTGTTTATAAAATTAAAATCCATGATAGCGTTGTCGCTTTTGTGTTCCTTCGTCCACAATTTAACAAAAGAATTGTGAATAACCTTTTACAATATGCAATTAGCTCTAAAGAAACAAAAAGAAAGAAGAGCTTTGGTTTTATATGCTTTTGTTAATAACGAATTGAAAACGAAATCTTAACAATCTAAAACAACTCATTAATCAGAAGAAAAGACACCATAGAACCACATTTCTTCACACTTGTATTCTAACAGACCGAGAAATCCAAGGCAAACATTCAAAGCTGTTTCTCAAGCAAACAACAAGATGAAGGCAAGTATAGGTGTATGTATGTGTTTATATGGCTTCTTTGATTGACGTTATAGATTTTATCATTTTCAAATGCAGCAAAAGATCTTGATAAGGGTGACTATGACCGACGACAAAACACGAGCAAAAGCAATGAACAAAGCCGTTCAGTTTACAGGTACGACGAAGACTTTCCCTCACAAAAATATATAAATCTATATTGGAACCAACGCTTTATGCGATGGTTTATAGGTGTGTCAGCCGTTGAAATAAAAGGCGATCAGAGGAACCAGATTGAGGTAACCGGTACCGAAGTTGACATGATCGGCCTCACCAAAAAACTTAGGAGGAAAGCAGCGTTTGCATAGTCTATATTTGACATGTTAATTAATACTGGCAAAAAGTTGATAAAAATGGCTTTGTGAAGTTCAAAAAACGTGTTGTAACTTGTAAACATACCATATGCAACCAGCAACCAATAAATGGTTTTCCTTTATTAGCTCCTCAAACCTCCACGATTTCAGCATCACTCTCTTACATCTCTCGTTTTGACCAAACCTTGGTTTGGAAATGTAAATGCAAGAGTGAGGCATAAATCAGAAAAGAGTTGTGTGCATAAGAGCATCTCCAATGTTAGAGAAAGATAATAATAAGTATAATTTATTTCCATATGAAAACTTTAGAAATATCTATCTTTATCTAGAATAGTTTTCCTCATCTCCCTTAGTATAAAAGAGAATGGTTGACGATCTATTTCCCACAAGAATTATCATATCAGATAGAGCTCAAACTAAGACCTCGTGCTAAATCTTTCCGAGAAAAAAGTTCCAAAACCTATATCTCACAGAATTGAAAATTTGGGCAAAGGCTTTAGTTTGGGCTATATCTAGTGCGATTAAATAGTTCTCATCAACCCAATATATAATCAAAACGGAGTCGTTTCTTTGTTTCTAGAAGGTTTTCCTCATCATCCCCCATATATAAATTTAATGAACCCTAAATATTTTATTTTATCTATCTACACTCGGCAGTCATTTCTCCTCCCCACAAATAAAGAAGAGTAATATCTTCTCCGACAACTTGTCCAACGTTGGTTTCTTCGTCATAGTCTTTCAGTTACGACAGGTACGTTATTGTATTGAGATCCTCTCATCACTGTGTAATTGTGTTTAGGTTGATCTTGTGGGTTCTAGATTAGTTCTGCAAGAACGTCACCTTTATATCTTAGGCTCTTAGCTATGCTTTCAAATGCTTCATTTTTATTCCGTCTTCTTCAAGTAAGTGATTTTCTTCACTTTCACTACTGATCCAAATGTTTTGTACATTACTAGTTTGTGAAGAAACCAAAATCTGAAAGTGAGATTTGTTCTTGGTTTGCTCATCTTCGATATTGGGGATAAACAATTGTAATTAATTTATTTCAGATTTGGAGTGGACTAAGCTCCCTAGAGAGCTACTTCAAGTGATCTCCGAGAAACTTGAGAACAGTTACAATGTTGTCGTCCATGGTCGTTCTGCTTACCACCCTTTGCGATCCTCAACGCCCTCCCCAGAGAGCTACTTCGATGGTGATGCCAGTCCCAGACTGGACTAAGCTCCCTGGAGAGCTACTTCAAGTGATCTCCGAGAAACTGGACAACTGTTTCGATGTTGTCCATGCTCGCTCTGTTTGCCACCCTTGGCGATCCACAATGCCCTTCCCAGCTTGCCTGTTACGCCCGAGTTACTCTCTTCCCTCGTTCGCCAAGTTTCCTAGCGAAAGCAAAGGCTTGTCCACACTCACGAAGATCCCTTTGTTCTTAGTCACAGCCAAAGCTCATCCTCCAGCTGATTTTGTATCACCTTGTGAGTTTGTTATGGGAGGATTACGCCGAGATGAGTCAGAGGAGGATGATATGGAGCTGCTTCCATCTCCTCTTCAATGTTCTGTGAAGACCCCAAGATATGATCGTCCATTCTTGATGAACATGCTCGACTGCCATGTCTTCCCTCTGGGCCATCACTACAGATGGGGTCCTGAAGATATGAGGACAGATTGCACAGGCGTGGCTTTTCTTCCGCTCAACAAGGACAAAAGAAGAGGAGGAGGAGGAGGAGGATTCGCAGTGCTTCTCAAGTACAAGAACATTCTGTTGGTGATAAGAAGTGATGAAATGAGGTGGATGCAGGTTAAGCAACCCTCAGATACTCAATGCCATAATGTAGCCAGTTTCAAAGGCAGATTCTACACATCTTTTTATAACGGGGACGTATATGTTTTGGATCCTTATTCACTGACATGGACTCCCCAAATGCCCTCTCAGCTTCTGGATCTTCTGGATCTTGGCAAGTTTCTGGTTCCGTTTGGTGATGATGAAGAACTCTTCCTGGTTGAGAAATTTCACCCAAAGTGCGATGATTTTGATTTAGATTTTGGTTTTCTCAGCTTCACATGCAAAGTGAGTAGGCTAGATGAGGAGGCTGGCAAATGGGTCGAGCTCGCCGGTGATTTAGGAGGCCGTGTCTTGTTTATAGGACACTTTGGAAATGTCTGCTTCTCTGGTGAAGAGCTTCCTGATGGTTGTGGTTTGAGTGGGAACTCGATCGTGTTCACCAATGAGATAATCGGTGTAATGTTTGTTTATAAATATGGAGTGGATACAGGAGATGCAGAAGACGACCCCAACTGTTGGAGATTCTCAATGGACTATCGTCAGTATCGTGTGAAGATCTTCAGGTAAGATCTTCAAGCATCCTTTGGCAGGCATGCACATGCACTAGTCTGTTGGTTTTGTTTTTATTTGATCTCTTTCGGATTTTTCATGTGATGTTATGGTGGTTATTACTCTGAAAACTAGAGATCCTTGGTGTTCTGTTTGATATTCTGTTTAAAACAAATCAAAACTTATTGTTTTTTGTTTTTACTGATTTATAACGTATGTTGAAAACTTTGAACTGAAGTCATAATTGTGATATCAATAAGGTTTCGTGGTGTAGTTGGTTATCACGTCAGTCTAACACACTGAAGGTCTCCGGTTCGAACCCGGGCGAGACATTTATTTACTCATAATTTTATCTCATTTTACGTAAAAAAAAGTCATAACTGTGAGTCCGTGACGTGTGAATTTGCGAGAAACTTTTCCCGTACCCTTATTTATTTGCGACGATGTTATGGTGACAGTTTAAATTAGGTAATTTGTCATGACTCATGACATATTTTAGAAACAAAAATTTGGAAAACTTAAGAAATCGGAAACTTGGTTTCAAGGTTGAGAGCTTACGCAATCCTAGTCAATTACCCCAACAATTGCTTACTATATCATATTTTCTGTCGTTTCTCATTTATTTTATTATGAATATAGAGCGAAGTTGGACTTCCAAGTTCTACGCAACAACTAGCAAACCCCACAATTTTGTCTACACTTACTCAAACAGATAATGTTTTCTCATATATCTTCACAGAAGATTATTAATTCTGTTTCTTTCTTTCTTTCTTTCATGAGACACCTTTCTCATATGTTTTATCTATTTATTAGTCGTTATAGACTTATTATAGTTCAGGAAAACAAAATAAAACATTGGAGAAAACACATGGACATAGGGATTCTCTAACGTTTTTACAGCATTTCTAAAGTATGTTTTACCAACATGTCATAAAACCTGTAGATATATACTACAAATGTATAGGATCGACAATATTTTTTTTCCAGAGTAATCACTATAAATCTGTAGATGCTAATGCTATAAGCTTTTCTCTATAGTCAAAATGTTTTTTAAACTACAACCTAAAAAGGTAAAAAATTCAACAAATTAGTTCTTACAACCGTTAATCGTCTATAGGTCACAAACTTCAATCCTAACCAGTCGGATAAAATTGTCTGTTTATAATATTGAAATCCATTACAACGCCGTCGTTTTTGTGTTCCTTCGTCCACAATTTAACAAAAGAATTGTGAATAACGTTTTACAATATGCAATTAGCTCTAAAGAAACAAAAAGAAAGAAGAGCTTTGGTTTTATATGCTTTTGTTAATAACGAATTGAAAACGAAGTCTTAACAATATAAAACAACTCATTAATCAGAAGAAAAGACACATTTCTTCAGACTTGTATTCTACACCAGACCGAGAAATCCAAGGCAAACATTCAAAGCTGTTACTCAAGCAAACAGCAAGATAAAGGCAGGTATAGGTGTATGTATGTGTTCATATGGCTTCTTTGATTGACGTTATAAGATTTTATCATTTTCAAATGCAGCAAAAGATCTTGATAAGAGTGACTATGACCGATGACAAAACCCGAGCAAAAGCAATGAACAAAGCCGTTCAGTTTACAGGTAAGAAGAGTTTCCCTCACAAAAAGATACAAATCTATATTGGAACCAACGCATTATGCGATGGTTTATAGGTATGTCAGCCGTTGAAATAAAAGGCGATCACAGGAACCAGATAGAGGTAACCGGTACCGAAGTTGACATGATCGGCCTCACCAAAAAACTTAGGAGGAAAGTAGCGTTTGCATAGTCTATATTTGACATCTTAACACTGGCAAAGTTGATAAAAATGGCTTTGTGAAGTTCAAAAACCGTGTTGTAACTTGTAAACATACCATGCAACCAATAAATGATTTTCCTTAATTAGCTCCTCAAACCTCCACGATTTCAGCATCACTCTCTTACATCTCTCGTTTTGACCAAACCTTGGTTTGGAAATGTAAATGCAAGGGCGAGGCATAAATCAGAAAAGAGTTGTGCATAAGAGCATCTCCAATGTTAGAGAAAGATAATAATATCATCTAAAGTATAATTTATTTCCATATGAAAACTTTAGAAATATCTGTCTTTATCTAGAATAGTTTTCCACATCTCCCTTAGTATAAAAGAGAACGGTTGACGATCTATTTCCCACGAGAATTATCATACCAGATAGAGCTCAAACTAAGACCTTGTGCTAAATCTTTCCGAGAAAAAAGTTCCAAAACCTTTTCTCACAGAACTGAAAAATTTGGGCCGAGGCTTTAGTTTGGGCTACATCTAATGCGATTAAATACTTCTCGTCAACCCAATATAAAATCGAAACGGAGTCGTTTCTTTGTTTCTAGAATGGTTTTCCTCATCCCCCCATATATAAATTTAATGAACCCTAAATCTTTTATTTTATCTATCTACACTGAGCAGTCATTTGTCCTCCCCACAAATAAAGAAGAGTAATATCTTCTCCGACAACATGTCCAACGTTGGTTTCTTCGTCATAGTCTTTCAGTTACGACAGGTACGTTTTTGTATTGAGCTCCTCTCATCACTGTGTAATTGTGTTTAGGTTGATCTTGTGGGTTCTAGACAGATTAGTTCTGCAAGAACGTCACCTTTATATCTTAGCTATGCTTTCAAATGCTTCATTTTTATTCCGTCTTCTTCAAGCTAAGTAAGTGTTTCTCTTCACTTTCACTACTGATCCAAATGTTTTGTGCATTACTAGTTTGTGAAGAAACCAAAATCTGAAAGTGAGATTTGTTCTTGGTTCTCTCTTCTTCGATATTGGATAAACAATTGGAGTGGACTAAGTCCCTAGAGAGCTACTTCAAGTGATCTCCGAGAAAGATGTTGTCCATGCTTACTCTGTTTGCCACCCCTGGCGCTCCAAAACGCCCTTCCCAGATAGCTACTCCGATGGTGATGCCAGTCCCAGACTGGACTAAGCTCCCTGGAGAGCTAATTCAAGTGATCTCCGAGAAACTGGACAACTGTTTCGACGTTGTCCATGCTCGATCTGTTTGCCACCCTTGGCGATCCACAATGCCCTTCCCAGCTTGCCTGTTACGCCCGAGTTACTCTCTTCCCTCGTTCGCCGAGTTCCCTAGCGAAAGCAAAGGCTTGTCCACACTCACGAAGATCCCTTTGTTCCTAGTCACAGCCCGAGCAGCTCCTCCTGCTGATTTTCTATCACCTTGTGAGTTTGTTATGGGAGGAGTACGCGGAGATGAGTCAGAGGAGGATCAAATGGAGCTGCTTCCATCTCCTCTTCAATGTTCAGTGAAGACCCCAATATATGATGATCGAACCTTGATGATCATGCGACTGAACATCCCAAGATATGATCGTCCAATCTTGATGAACATGCTCGACTGCCATGTCTTCCCTCTGGGCCATCACTACAGATGGGGTCCTGAAGATATGAAGACAGATTGCACAGGCGTGGCTTTCCTTCCGCTAAACAAGGACGGAAGAGGAGGAGGAGGGGGATTCGCGGTGCTTCTCAACTACAAGGAAACTCTGTTGGTGCTAACAAGTGATGAAATGAGGTGGAAGCAGGTTAAGCAACCCTCAGATACTCAATGCAAGAATGTAGCCAGTTTCAAAGGCAGATTCTACGCATCTTTTGAAAACGGAGACGTATTTGTTTTGGGTCCTTATTCGCTGACATGGACTCCCCAAATGCCCTCTCAGCTGCTGGATCTTCTGGATCATGGCAAGTTTTTGGTTCCGTTTGGTGATGATGAAGAACTCTTCCTGGTTGAGAAATTTCACCCAAATTACGATGCTTATGATTTAGATTTTCTCAGCTACACATGCAAAGTGAGTAGGCTAGATGAGGAGGCTGGCAAATGGGTCGAGATCGCCGGTGATTTAGGAGGCCGTGTCTTGTTTATAGGACACTTTGGGAATGTCTGCTTCTCTGGTGAAGAGCTTCCTGATGATTGTGGTTTGAGTGGGGACTCGATCGTGTTCACCAATGAGATAAGCGGTGTAACTTTTGTTTATAAATATGGAGTGGATACAGGAGATGAAGAAGACGACCCCAACTGTTGGAGATTCTCAATGGAGTATCGTGTGAAGCTCTTCAGGAAAACTCCGGTGTTGAATCTCCAGGTCTTCAAGCATCCTTTGGCAGGCATGCACATGCACTAGTCTGTTGGTTTTGTTTTTATTTGATCTCTTTCAGTTTTTTCATGTGATGTTATGGTTATTATTACTCTGAAAACTAAGATCCTTGGTGTTCTGTTTGATATTCTCTGTTTAGAACAAATCAAAACTAATTTGTGGCATAGTTTTTTTTTGTTTTAGGGTCTGACTGGTTTAAAAGCTGCGGTTGCGGAAGTTTGCGGTTGCGAGAGTTTGCTGAAGCGGGAGTTTGCGATTAAAAACGTAATTAACCTGTTTGTACGACTGCTATAGCAATTCATAGAGGTTGCGTTTGCGAGATATTTTTGATTGGTTGGCTAGCGGATGCAAAAACGTTTGAACTAAAAATTACTAAAATAAACATAATATGTAATTAGGGTTCTTTGAAAAAGAGAACAATCATATTTATGTTTAAATATTTGAATAATACCCTAATTTTTTTCCTGTTTTGAAAAAAGCATTTTTTTGTATGTAAAAAGACTGTTTTAAGGTGATGATTGGTTCTCCCGCTACCACCCGCAAACGCAGCGTTTGCGGTTCGTAGCGGTTCTTAGCGTTTTATAACAATCACGACAACCGCTTTCAACCGCTCTATACCACTCTGTACCGCTCTATATCGCTGAAAATCAAAAGCTCCTTTCCGCAAGCGTTTGCGGTTGCGGGCGGTTGCGGTTTGAAAAAAAAAAAAAAAAAACATAATATCTCCAAATTTGGAATAAGGGTATATTTTTTTGAAAAATACCATAATTATGTTTAAAAATTTCGAAAATACCCTAAATTTTTTCTGTTTTGAAAAATACACTTTTAAAATGTAAAAAGTATGTTTTGACGTGATTTAAACAAAAAAATAATAAATAATTACAAATTATAAACGAAAATTTAAAAAAATAATAAACTAATAAGTTTTTTTTCAAATAAATATAGTATATGTTAAACTGAAACAAATTTTAATATTTTGGATCTTTATATAAACAACTTAACCTCATACACATTCAAACCAAATGAAACTTTAAATAAATTAAAACTTTACATATATTTAAAGTTTATAAATTATTAAAAATTTAAAAGTGGAGAAATATATCTTTCATTTTTAATGTTTATCTTTTGAAAAATTTAAATATTTTTGAAACTTTGCATAAACAACTTTAATCTCACCCCATTTAAACTTTATATAAACAATCTTATATTTTTATTAAATTGTTTAAAAAAAAACTAAACAGGTAATTAGGATGTTAAAATGATACAAAATTATTATCAAATATTAATATTTTATATTTCTTATTTGAATTTCGTTTTTATTAAATTAGGAATAATCATTTTACATATAAAAAGTGTATTTTTAAAAAAAAGGGTAGTTTTCAAATTAAAAATTCATCAAAAAATATATTTCAAAAAAAAAATTATTAATATGGTTATAAATGTTTTGAATAATTATATATTATTTTTATTTTAGTAACTTTTGGTTAAACCGCTCTTGCACCCGCTGGCTAACCAGTCAAAAATATCCCGCAAACGCAACCGCTATGAATTGCTATACCAGTCGTACAAACAGCTTTTAATCGCAAACTCCCGCTTCCGCAAACTCCCGCAGCCGCAAACTCCCGCAACCGCAACCGCAGCGGTTAAACCAGTCAGACCCTAACTTTATTTTAACAAAACATTACTAGATAACTATTAATTAAAAATAAAAAACGAAAATATTATGATGAATAATTACTATTTTATTTTTGTTCAGTTATTTAAAATTTAGAATTAAAAAATTGATAAATATAGAGAAAATGTTTTATAAACAACTTTAATATCACATAAACCATAATATAAAGTCACAAAAATAAGAATACAAAATATTTTAGCAGATAATTAGGAATAAAAATGTTTATTAGTTTAAAATGAAAAAATTCAAAATCAAATTATGATTTTTTTAATTATTTAAATTTATTTTTATTAATTAAATTTCGTTCTAATTGAATTATTCAGAAATTTCAAATTTGAATAATTATTCTAGTTTGAAAATTTAAATATGAATAACTATTCTAGTTTGAAATTTCAAATTTGGAAATTTCGTGATTTTTTTTTCAATCCGCAACCGCCTGCAACCGCAAACACTTGCGGAAATGACTTTCAGAGTTATAAAGCGGTACGGAGTGGTATACAGCGGTTCAAAGTGGTTGTCATAATTATTATAAAACGCCAAGAATCACTATGAACCGCAAACGCTGCAGGTGATAGCGAGAGAACCAATCATCATCTTACTGATTTATGGCGTAGTTAAAGTTTGAACTGAAGTGATAAATGTGATATCAACAAGGTTTCGTGGTGTAGTTGGTTATCACGTCAGTCTAACACACTGAAGGTCTCCGGTTCGAACCCGGGCGAAGCCATTTATTTACATTTTTATTTCACATTTAACCACTAAAATAAAAAAAAGAGAGTCATAGTTGTGATGTCTAAATTTGCGAGAAACTTTCCCGTACTCTTTCTATTTGCGGCGATCACATGGTGACAATTTAAATTAGGTTATTTGTCATGACGTATTTAAAAAACAAAAATTTGGAAAACTTAATAAAACCGGAAACTTGGTTTCAAGGTTGAGAGCTTACGCAATCCAAGTCATTTACCTAATAATTGCTTACTATATAATTTTTCTGTCGTTTCTCATTTATTTTATTATATGAATGTAGAGCGAAGTTGGACTTCCAAGTTCTAAGCACCAACTAGCAAAACCCCACAAGTTTGTCTACACTTATTCAAACAGATAATGTTTTCTCGTATATCTTCAAAGAAGATAATGTTTGCTCATACATCTTCTTCACAAAAGAATATTTTGTTTCTTTCTTTCATGAGACATCATCTTTCTCAGTGGCGGACCTAGGAATAATTTTTACCTGGGTCAAAATATTATAGGTGTCACTAGAGGAGACTCGAACCGGGATTAGGGGGGTCAAGAGAGGAAATTTTTAACCAACTATGCTGTGAATTACTTAATGTACAATGTAACAAATGAAATATATATTATTTAAGGGGTGTCAGCTGAATCCCCTTCCTCTAACGTAGATCCGCCTTTGATCTTTCTCATATGTTTGAAAATATTGGAGAAAACATAGAGATATAAGGATTTTTACTGTTTTTACAGCATTTCCAAAGTATGTTTTACCAACATAGTCTGGTAATAATGGACCCACGGCTGTGATACCCGCCATCAGAGTTCGACGCCTGGCCACTGCGAATTTTACATACCGGCTGCAGTGTCCCAGACCACCAGTTCCAGAGGGCCCTTTAGTGGCTGTTAGAGGAGAAATTAGCACATTTCCCTGAGTCCGTCATCATTAGTAAAGTCACAAAGCCCAATCCAACTTTAGGCCTAACCTCCTCAACAAAAGGCACAATCCATGGAGAAATGTAAATAAATCTTCATGCCAATTTAAGGAATGGAAAGAGATCAAGAACAAGAGGAAGTTTTTCATATCGCAAAAGAGGAAGTTTTCCGTCTCGCTCAAAGGAAGATATTCATCTTCAACCAACCTATCAATACTATATATTGAAGATCCCTCATCGGGGAAAAGGCATCCGAAATCATCTAGAATCACTAGGCTTTTGCTCCCGCTTTACTCTTTCTTCTGGTTCATCATAATTATCTCGCTAGGCTTGTTAGCGAGATAACCTCTTTGTAACTTCCTTGATATTCTTTGAGTCGAATTAAGCATTCCAGTTTCCTAAACTCACATCTTTGATAGCCCGTCTTAACGTGCTATCTCGGATCTAACAGATGCTTAAAAATCCCTGGTCGTGGACTTCGGTCCAGTAGGCTAGTCGGTTCACAAATGTGGTCTGGATACTAGGTTAGCAAAAAAAAAAACATGTCATAAAAACTGTAGATATATATTCTACTATAACTGTACCGGATCCACAATATTTTTCTTCCCGAGTAATCATCTTAAATCTCTAGATGCTATAAGCTTTTCTCTATAGTCAAAATATTTTTTTATACTACAACCTAAAAAGGTAAAAGTTCGTACAACGGGATCAGATTGTCGCTTTTGTGTTCCTTCGTCCACAATTTAACAAAAGAATTGTGAATAACCTTTTACAATATGCAATAGTTCTAAAGAAACAAAAAGAAAGAAGAGATTTGGTTTTATATGCTTTTGTTAATAACGAAATGAAAACGAAATCTTAACAATCTTAAACAACTCATTAATCAGAAGAAAAGACACCATAGAAACACATTTCTTCAGACTTGTATTCTACACCATACCGAGAAATCCAAGGCAAACATTCACAGCTGTTTCTCAAGCAAACAGCAAGATGAAGGCAAGTATAGGTGTATGTATGTGTTTATATGGCTTCTTTGATTGACGTTATAAAATTTTATCATTTTCAAATGCAGCAAAAGATCTTGATACGAGTGACTATGACCGATGACAAAACACGAGCAAAAGCAATGAACAAAGCCGTTCAATTTACAGGTAAGAAGACTTTCCCTCACAAAAAGATACAAATCTATATTGGAACCAACCAACGCTTTATACGATGGTTTATAGGTGTGTCAGCCGTGGAAATAAAAGGCGATCACAGGAACCAGATAGAGGTAACAGGTAACGAAGTTGACATGATCGGCCTCACCAAAAAACTCAGGAGGAAAGTAGCGTTTGCAGAGCTTGTTAGCGTAACCAAAGTCGAACCTCCAAAGAAACCTGAGGAGAAGAAGGAAGGGGACAAAAAGGACGCAGCTAAAAAAGACGGTGACAAAAAAGATGGTGACAAAAAAGATGGTGGTGATAAGAAAGATGGTGGTGATAAGAAACCTCCAAAGAAAAAAGTCATGCCATGTTATCCATGTCCCCAAGGATATGGTGTGCCTTCCGCCTTTCCCTATCCGTGCGACCCCCGCGACTACATAGGGGAACCCGTTTACAATCACGAACCCAATTGCACAATCTTGTAAAGATTGATGAAGAAGAGACCTCAGTTTGTGACCATGATCACCAATGTTTTCTTTGTTGTAAACACTAAAGAAGCAACGTTTTTTACCACTTAGTCACATGAATAAAGCTCTTTATGCACTGCCTACTAAAGTATTTGTATTAGCACCATCATAGTATTAGGCCAAGAATGTGTTTCCTTACATTCTAATATCAAAGAGAGAGCAAAGGCTTCTTTTTCTTTTACAAACAATTAAGCCACTGACCTTAAACTTAGATGAAATAAAAGAAATATGTTGTTACCCATTCAAAATGAACATTGACTTATATACATGAGCTAAGTTCTTAACCAACTAACTAATCATCTAAAGTTCAAACCATCTTAAGACTGATTCCACGCCGTCCATTTTACCATCATCGTTATTCGAACCTCAGTTTGAATAAGATATCTTGAAATTTCATATTTTTCCAATTATTCTCTGACTCCGGCTCTCAAATAATTGCTCTCCCTTCTCTAGATTTTCGAAATCTGGAAAATATAATTTGTAAATAAACTTTGATATTCCCGAAGCACCTATTGTTGTCTTAACCCGCCAAAAAAGGAAGTAACGTACTTAAAAGGGCTTTCACGTCATTTCCAGTTAAGCAAATCAGCCTGAAAAGCTAACGGTGTTCCCGAGACCCCATCGCAAACCCAAAAGAGAAACAAAATTAATTAAAATCACACATATCTTTCACTTTCCCACAATAACAAGACAAAAGCAGAGTCCGTCCCCCACTCCAATTCTCAATTTTGCCTTCCTTCTCCTGTAGCGATTTCAGATTTGATCGTAATCGTGATCGTGATCGATTCACTCTGTAACACAAGACAGTAACTAAAATGGCGTCCATGGCTGCAATTGGAGTTCTTAGAGCACCTGCTGCTTTCAGCTCCGATTCACTCACGGAGGCGGTTCCTACGAGGTCTCTCTCTTTCTCTTCATCTCTAGGTTTATCCGAAGAGAAGCTTTCTCTCAGAGCGACCGTCTCTCGTCGCCTCGAATCCGCTGCTCGTAGCCGAGGTAGGACTCCGATGATCGTCTCTCCTAAAGCTGTCTCCGATTCTCAAAACTCCCAGACTTGTCTCGATCCTGACGCGAGCAGGGTGAGTATCGCTTCACTCTTCTTCCTGATACGATTGTCAGGGAATTGCTTACGAGAAATGTAGCTGGGATTTGATGATCTACTAATAGACTGATTGTGATCTTGACACTTTGTTGTTCCATGGCAGAGTGTTTTGGGGATCATCTTAGGAGGTGGAGCTGGGACTCGTCTCTATCCTCTGACCAAGAAGAGAGCGAAACCAGCTGTTCCTCTTGGCGCAAACTATAGGCTCATTGATATTCCCGTGAGCAACTGCTTGAACAGCAACATCAACAAAATCTACGTCCTCACGCAGTTCAATTCCGCGTCTCTGAATCGCCATCTTTCACGAGCTTACGCGTCCAACATGGGAGGTTACAAGAACGAAGGCTTTGTTGAAGTCCTTGCCGCTCAACAAAGTCCTGAAAACCCCAACTGGTTCCAGGTAAAATATAACGTTGTGTGACTGATGTTGTGGCTTGTGGGTTTTGTTCTGTAACTTGTGTGGTTGTGTAGGGGACGGCTGATGCAGTGAGGCAATATCTGTGGTTGTTCGAGGAGCATAATGTTTTGGAGTATCTGATTCTTGCGGGGGATCATTTGTATCGAATGGATTATGAGAAGTTTATTCAAGCACATAGGGAGACTGATGCTGATATCACAGTAGCTGCATTACCGATGGATGAGGAACGAGCTACTGCTTTTGGGTTGATGAAGATTGATGAGGAAGGACGTATTGTTGAATTTGCCGAGAAACCAAAAGGGGAGCAACTAAAGGCCATGAAGGTAACGCTAGTTCTCTGCTTCATCAATAAGCTTTGCAACTATCTTGTTAAGAAAGTTTTGATTTCTTGGTTTTTACTAGGTTGACACAACGATTCTAGGTCTTGATGATAAGAGAGCCAAGGAGATGCCTTTCATTGCTAGTATGGGTATTTACGTTGTTAGCAAAGATGTGATGCTTGAGTTACTGCGGAACAAGTTTCCTGGAGCTAATGACTTTGGAAGTGAAGTTATTCCCGGTGCGACTTCCCTTGGACTGAGGGTAAGTGCTTTCTCTACTACACTAGCTTAGCTTTGATGTTGATGTTTATAACATGTAGTTGTAGCTGATGGTGCTATAAGAAGCAAAACCTGGTAACTTTGATGACGTTTTGCAGGTGCAAGCTTACTTATACGATGGCTACTGGGAAGACATTGGTACTATAGAGGCGTTCTATAACGCAAACCTCGGAATCACCAAAAAACCAATTCCTGATTTTAGGTATAGCTACTACATTACAAGGGGAATATATAAACTCTAATGTATCTGAATGATATCTTAACGATTTTGAATTCTTGATGGCAGTTTCTATGATCGTTCCGCTCCTATCTACACACAGCCACGTTACTTACCACCGTCAAAGATGCTCGATGCTGATGTCACGGACAGTGTCATCGGAGAGGGCTGCGTTATCAAGGTAAAAATCAAATAGCTTCCTCTTCTATATGCTTTACATACAACACAACGAATCACCTAAAATCTGTATGAATTTTGGATGCAGAACTGCAAAATTCATCACTCAGTGATTGGACTCCGCTCCTGCATATCAGAAGGTGCTATTATCGAAGATTCGTTACTAATGGGAGCGGACTATTACGAGGTAAATGCAACCCCATCTCTCTCTCACAAATCCACTTGAATTAAGTGATTGTGATAATATCATCAACCTCTTGATGAGCAAATCTTCTTTTCTTATTGTATTTTTTCCTAGACTGCCTCGGAAAAGAGTCTCCTAACCGCGAAAGGAAGTGTACCAATAGGTATCGGTAAAAACTCGCACATCAAAAGGGCCATCATCGACAAAAACGCACGTATTGGCGACAATGTCAAGGTAAGGTTTTATATTTTGGAACACCTATACACTAAGAGATATGTATGCTATCTTTCTTGTTCATACTTGCTCTGGTCTTAAGAAAGTGTTTGGTCTGAACTTTTGGCACAGATCATAAACAGCGACAACGTGCAAGAGGCAGCGAGAGAGACAGAAGGTTATTTCATAAAGAGCGGAATTGTAACCGTTATCAAGGACGCCTTTATCCCAACAGGCAGTATCATATAAACCAGACACATCATGCTCCTTTTTTTTTAATTTCTCCTTCTTCCTATAAACAGAGGCAGAGACACACTTGATAATGTATAAGTCTATTCAATAAGCTATAAGCCCCAAGCTGGAAATTTTATTCTCTAAATCTATTGACTTTCATTCTTTTTTTCCCATATGGTTTTAGAAACATTATTACCGGCAAAAACCAAATAGAAAACCAACTTTTTGACAAATTACGTATCCCTCTGAGCATATGCAACACAATCTGGCACACAACCATTTGAATAAATCTCGTCAATCTTCGTCTATTGGTAAAGAGTGGCATTAAGAAACAAAGGACTAAGAAAGCCATAAAGTAGAAGTCAAGTTTTTTTTTTTGTAAATGAGCTACTTTTTGCCTATACAGCTCAACTTTCATTTCTTCTTCTACTTCTTCACTAAGTCTGACTTCAACTTTTATATGAGTCTCTAACTGTTGGTTGCATACCAGGGTTTAGTGTGCTGTATTGTTCGTTCTTTCTCCTCATCTTCTGCCGATCATGTTCCTCCATTTGTCCTTGAGATCAGCCGGCGTTCGTGTTTCGTGGAACACATCTTTTCCCATTTCCAGAACTTTTCTCCATGGCATATACTTGTTTGCTTCTGCTGCGAATTTCTCCACTCCCACCTGAGTCAACACATATAAATAACAATTCTTATCCAATTCATGAGATGATAGAAAAAAAACGGCCAGTGTTTATTATACCTTCAGCATTTCTTCTTCTTTTAACGTCCAATACAGCCTCCTCCTCTGATCCTTGTTAAAAAAAATGTCCCTGCAAATCCATGAGTTAATTTTCTACAGTTAATGTGGAAATGAGTTAAGATACTATTCATGTTCCAGTGAATGAAGGAAAAAGGAACAACCTCGCTGTCTTTGGCTTAGCCACGTTGGTTGTTTCGCTAACTTTTCTCTGGTGGTTCTTCATCTTCCCTGACGGAGAAGTTACTTTAGCCGATGAAGTTATCTTCCCAGTTACATCTTCTCCATTTCGTTCGTTAGTTGATTCATTTGACGAGATTTCACTGTCGATATCGTTCAACACTAGCTGTCTTCTCCTTCTTGGCTTCTCATTCTGCTTGACCTGCTCTTGTTCTTTTCCTGAAAACGATTCTTGCATAGACAAAAACGGTGAAGCCTCTCCCTTTTTCCCTGCACGTGTATTGACGTTAGTTTGATCTTTAGCTGTTTCGTCGTCCTTGTCATCTTCAGCATCTTGAAATCTCTCTGTATCCACCCTCTCTTCGTCTTCCGATGCTTCATTCTCGTCTATAGTTTTATCTCCTGATTCCAACTTCCCTTTATCCTCTTCTGGTTGATCGATTTCCTCAGTTAAAGGCATCGTCTCACCCTTTGATTTATCAGAATCATTCTCAGCTTCCACTTGTTCCTCTTTTGATGAACACACATCCTTCTCTCCTTGCAACTCTTGATCACTTATAATGTCAGTACCGTCTTCTGAACGCTCTTCGTTTCCATCTTCATCACCAGATAAGTTTGCATCCTCTTGACTTTTGACAACACTCTCTGTGCTGTTCATCTCTTTATCTAGATACTTAGAGACCGCCTTCTCCGCCTCAACGGCCTTCTCTCTCAATGAGTTCGTTTTCGTTGTTAGGAATTTGAACCAGCAGTAAGGACAGAATGAATTCGCAAGATCCTCAGCGTTCACACACTCCCCGTGAAATGAAAGAAAACAGCCGATCCCAGCGCAACGAATAACCCGCTCGTCTGAAATTTCGCATACAATGCAAGCATCTAAGCTCAGCGTCTTCGATCCTTCACTACTAGTCTCAGTTTTCCCACGGCAACGACGCTTCTTGAGAGGCACATCTCTTTCATCAAAACTATCTGGAACAGCCTCAACGTCGGCATCACACTGTGTGGTGTTCACACCGGAACCAACTCCTTCATTAGCTCCATCCTGTGAAAGAACATGCTGAAAAATTATAGCCTCTAAAATTCAAGCTCCATAAACACACATAACATGCAAAACTGGAATTTCACAAACAGCTGCAATTGAAACCAGCAGGAGAAGATTAACGAGGAAGAATTATCCGAACTTAGTGAACGAAATCATTTGAACTAGAAATTGAACCATACGATATGAAACGAATTCGCCAAATAGGGAAGATTCGGGAATCAACAGTTTTGGTTCAGCGGAAGAGCTAACGAAACTACCAAGCGTTGAGAGTCAAAAATCAGTCATGTCGCTGCATCACGAAACCTCTGAAGTGTAAAGCAGAAAGCATAACATCTAATTTTCCGATTTCCATAGGAGACTACTCGGAAGAAACAAATTACCGGAAGGGGTGCAGGGGATGGATTGGGATGGAGGGAGTTGCGCGAAGACCTAACCAGAAGCGATTTCGATCTCATATTGATCTTCTTCAGCTGTCTGTCTACAGTTTCTCTACAGTTTTCGAAATCGCCATGAATGAACAGTGAACAGTGTATTTTCCAATTTTATAGTGTTGAAGACGAGAAGCGTAGTGAGGAAGATGGTTTTTTCTCTCCGTGCCTTTGAAACCCAGCAAGTGGCCTTGGGAAAAATGAGTCGACTTTAATTCAATTTACGCCAATTTCGTTGGTATAACCATTAATGCGCATTTTTTTGTCAGAAATAAGCACCAACTTAAGATGATTTGATGTATAATAATTAGTCTCACTATCATCATAAACTGTATACAGATTGCGTATTTTCAACCATTTTTGTATCTTCTTAATTTTTTGTGTGGTAGAGTTAGCATAATCAAGAAAATACTTTATCAAATTTAGCATATACCAAATTACAAATAAATAGTAAGAAAACGAGTGACGTTGTGGTGCTTTTACGATGGTCCCATTTGTCTATTTTGAACAAACATCGACCTTCTTCGGCTTCCGAATTCATACAATGATGATAAGATATCTTTGATATGAACTGACGCGGTTACAATCATTCTTGACCATTAAGACTTGTTGAAAAGTTAATATTTATTATACACGATAATATCAAAACAAATGAATGGAGAAAGAATGAAGTTTGTGTTCATATATATCAATGAAACTAGACATAGAAGTAGGAAGAGTGATTGGTAGTAGTGTCTCTAGAGAGAATGGAGCGTGCCTCAATCACCGAACGAGGAGCCTCCATATCCTTCTCCTGTAGCGAGTTCCCTTGCAGCCTCTGCATCTCTGATGCAAACGTGTCCTCCACTATCTGCACACACATTTTTATCACAACTCAATTTCTTCAACCTCAAAAGAATTTCTCTATTTATGGTTTACTGCTAAAAATATAATTTGTACCCCAAGAGCATAGTAGGAGCCTTTGTATCCTACTTCATTCTCCTTTCTTCCCTCAAGAAACTTCAACACAACCTGTGGTAAAAAAAAACCTCATGATCAATGAATCATTGATTCATATAGCAGAGTTTGTATTTTTCCTAATGTGTATGAGAATTACCTGTGCCATTCTGTCCCAGAAAAGGCGGCACGAAGCCACAAATATCTGACTTGTGAAGACATCATGCAGATTTGAGATTGAGTCAGTGATCTGTAAGCATAACATCTTCATACGTTCACGGACTTCGACTTCTCTCTCATTTTCTTTTATTTCCTCTAAGATTCTCTTCAGCCTTGTGCTTTTGTTTGATTGCGTCTGAAACATCCATCCACACACACACAGATTGTTAAAACAAGCATAGATTCAATTCAAATGCAGCAGATACAAGGCGTTATAGAACTTACGTTGCTAACAAGTTTATCAACCGCCGCTTGCATGTAGTTTCTGTATTTTGTCCTGAGCAAGACCGTGATTACATTCATCTGCTCCCCAAAGAGCGACTTCTTGTCTTCAACAACAGGAAGACACGAAGCCCACTGTCTCAAAATATCCTCAACTCTGCGATGTAGAACATCAAGAATTCTCTTTATGGTGTTGACAAAAGTTCCCAGCTGCATCCAACAAGAAACAATGATGTTCAACATAGTTCCGATCCTTGTAAGCCAGAAATGTAAAAAAAAACTTATATTGGACATGTTCGGTGTGTGGCTCTTACTTGAGTTGGAACAGAGTAGAGAGCTGAAGATTGCCTTCTTGTCAGCTTCTGAACATGCATGTTTAGCCTCTTTGGAATGCTGTCTTTTAAAGGAGTCAGTATGTCATTGTATTGTTTCTCCAGCGATTTAACAATGGCTCTCTCTACAATTGAAGCAGTCTTCCAAAAGAGTACATGACAAATAGAGTAAACACAAGTTAGTCTTGATAAGCAGCAAACTTATCACTCATATAAACTATGTAGCTCACATTTTCCAAGATCAGTGTATATTGTGGCCATCTACTAATCACCACTTCATACTCTATAAGAGAATCTTTTATTCTCTCATACATGTCCTCAGCAAATGGTGATGTTGAGTGATTTGTTATTACACCAGACCATGGAACCTGCCAAAAGCTTGTTACAGTCAAATGATATGCTTTTTTTATTTTGAGGATCAACCCAAAATAATCAGGATGGTACCTTTTCGGCTTTGCATCGGTCAAGTAGTCTAAGTTCCATATCATGTATCCAAACCATTATGTAGTTGTGGAATAATCCCCTCGAGTCTATGCCACCCTGTACAGGACTGCATAGAGTAAAGTAAAACTGTTAAGAGATTGAATGAGGGTCCATCATATTTTGATTCCAGAAAGCTAATGTCAAACCTGATGCCCCATGAATCGAGTTTTCTTTCGAAATCGGAAACTGCTATCAGAAGCTCATTGACATGAGGCAGTGGGCAGGATGGTGGCACTGCTGACAGAAAAAACCTGAGCCGGGTACATAGTTGAGTGCTGTATACGGCAGCTGCTATATTTGATAGGTCGATTGAGCTTGAAATGACAAACAAAGTATGAGAAAATAAGACCGAATCAATATCAAGAGATTGTCTGAAGATGAAAACAAGATGACAAATGTCAGTTCCATGTTTGAATTGGATCATAGTACCTTGGGAATACATGCTCACTGGTGATCTTTATATCAGTCTCTATTTCGTTGCTTATGTTTTGACAAAGATTCTTCATTTTCAGGTAGGCTGTAGAGATTGTGACGGAATCCAAAAGAAAACCTTCAGAGTTGCAGGAAACATACTCATCGGTTTCAACCATGTGCATCCGACACCTCTTCTTTGCTGCTGTCTGCAGTAGATTTTCCATTAGAGAAAATAAATTTGTGCTCATCTCATCATACTTTATATAACTGTGAACATCATAGTCTTGAAGATGGTTGAAAAGCCTACCTGAAGGTAATTCTTCAAAATATCTTGTGCTTCAAGAGACAATATATCATTAAGGAGGCTGAAAACCTGAACAGCTGGAGAAAGTGCTGCTGAAGCCGTCTCTTTCACCGGACCAGATATGTCTGCCAAACCTGATGGGTAGTTTTCATCTAAGGACTTGTAATTCTCAAAAACGTTTGCCAAGAGTTTTTCTATCTCTATCTCACAATCCATTAAGATACTTTTCTGCAAAAGTAGAATGTGTCGTCAATAACTACCCCTAGAGAGCCACAAAGGTAATCAAGCAAGCAGCAATCAAACTAAAATGTGATCTGCAGAAGAAAGGGGGAGTTTACCTCCTGCCTGGTCAAACATTTCTCACTTCGAGCCATTAGGATTGGCACAAGTAACTCATGCACAAGTAGTAAGCAGGTTTTTGTTGGAGTTGCCACATTCATCACATGTGAAAGATATCTGCAATGTATGGTGCAATATGTTTGAGCTAATAGATCTTGAAATCTAGATACAACACTCTAACTAAATGTCTTTACCTCAGTTTAGTATATGAATCGGAAACTCCGTAATATTCTGCGAATTCGCTTAACAGCCATTTCCAAGATCCATTCAGGCTTAAGTTCTGAGAATGAAACTTTTGAGCACGTGTAGCAGCTTCTACTAGCAAATCGTATGCCAGTGTCTCCACAACAGGTGCACTCTGTAACATACAAAGATGCAAAACTTTAGTAAGGGGCATTATCTCACAGGAAAAAACATAGAGAATCTGAGGATTGTTGGAGAAAGAACAAACCTTTATGTGATAGTCTTCATCGGATGTGGTCGTGTTACCAATAAAGAGCTGGATCTTGCCAACACATTCTTGTTCACCATGGTATATTGGCCACCACCTAACATTTTCATTCTGAACAAATAGATTTTTCTTCAATATAGCTAATTTTTTACAAAGCACCAAAACGTATTCTGAGAGAAGGACACCTAAAGTCATATTTACCGGATTTTCAGTCAAGGATGCAATAGGAATCGTTACTTTTCCTTGAACTGATTTCTTCTTATCTTGAATTTCTATCAGAATAGCGTCGCCTTCGGACTCGGGAAAGCTGAATGAGGAGTTGTGAGTAAGACTCTCTGTACTCAGAAAACTATACAACTAAAATTCTAAAACTTTCCACGAAGTTCTTATTTATTCAAACAATATGGCATAGCTACAGGTAAGTTCATAATTTTCTCAAACAACCATTTGCAGACATAGCTAGGAGACACATTCATTGATTTTCAAGAGAGAAAAAGGGCTTACAAGACATGGTAACTTCCAGTTCCTGATTGCAAACAAACAGAAGATCCTTGTTCAATTTGACCTCCTTCTGCTGTGCTCTTCATTTGAAGGTAGCAGGAGAATTGTTCTGCAAGTAGAATCATAAGAATAAGTCTTGTCATTTGATATCAATAGATGTTTTATCTAGGCCTATACTTATAAATATCATGAAAATGGTTGAATATATGATTAGTTCCACGTAACAAAATCAGAACCTTCTGAAACTGCTGAGAGGGTAGCCTGTTTAATAGAACTCATCCCAGTCTTCACAAGTGATGAAACTTGTCGGCAATACTCTGCTCCCATTGGCATATTCATTAAACTCCGCAGCGAATCTATGCCTCTAAGTTTGCGTTGTGGTATCAATCGAAGTCTCTTTACTAAAACAATCAAAAGAAAATAGGTATAAATATCTGATTCATGTCAGGCAGCTACAAGACTTATTTTCGTATTCAAGATTTAGCACATTCAGAAAAAGAAAAGTTTACCTTCCACCCTTAACTTCCTGACCATGTTTTTAGCCTTCAGGGATGTCTTTTGCTCTGCTTTCACATTTTTGTTTTCTTCAGTGGCTCGCAAACCCCGGGGTTGTAAGAGAAACTTATGCAAACTATAACAACACATATACAAAAGACTGGCTCAATAACTCAATACAAGACAAAAAAAGTCATTTCTTAGAAACCGTAAAGAAACACACTTCCTACCCAAATGCACCTCGAAGAAGACGACACTCATCACGCAGAAACTCAGGTGCCTCAGAAGATCCCTTTGACCATGCATACAAACATAGTCTTACGCAAGCATCATATGCCAGAAGACTTTGCCAAGCATATTGACCACTGCCGTTGAAAGATTGTAAAGAGAAATGTCAACATTTTGTTTGCCATAGTAAAGTTCATTCAAAATATTGAAGAAAACTTAACCTGATACTATGGCAATCTAATTCATCCGAGTGGATTTCCTGGATTTGCTCATCTTCCCCATTTTTAGTATCCCTCACACTGCACCAAACCGTGGTTAAACACATCAAGACTGGTCCACATAAAAAAAATAGAAAGCTCGTTAAAGCCAGCAGCAGTACCTTTCCCCAATTTCTGCATCTATATACAATTGCGAACTTTTATAATCAGCTATGCCTCCCATGTTTACTTGATTACTATCTACTCCCGCTTCTCTGCAAATCTCATCCTCAATCTGCTCAATTTCCCTTTCCATTTCCAAGCTGTTATCTTCTTGTCCACTTTCCATTATTGGAGGTGCGCTTGGTGTTCCCATATCTTCCATGTCCCAGTACACCGAACCCTGAAACAGTAAAATTCAATATCATATTTAGCTTAATATTAGGGCCTTTTGCAAGTATACACTTAGACTTTTAATTCAGCGGTAACATATCTACAATTACGCAATTCAAAATTTCAGTGAGGCCAAATAGGTATACCTTGGAGCTCAGAGTATGTGGCCGTTCCTGGGGGAGACAACTAGCTGGAGTTGAATTCTTCAGAGCGAATTTCCGGAGTCCTAATTCACCGTCGGTGACTCTTCTTTTCGCAAACGGAACTTCAATTCTCAGATTCTTATTTTCCAGCATCCCTCTGTTCAATTTTGAGCTGGACTTATGCGGCCCAAACACTTCTTCTTCATCGTAACGTCTCTCAACTACCTCTGCCTCGTCATCTTCAACATCGTAATCGGAGAATAACTCGTTGCCTCCTCCGGCGTCCGAAACGGATGAGATACTCATTTCCTCGTCTTCTTTGTTTTCCTCGTCGGAATCGTCATCACCATCGTGAAGAATGTGAGTCACGAGCGTAGGCGATGATAGGCCGGAGTTCCAATTCAAGTGAGGTAAGCTCTTAGGAGAGACAAACGAGAGAGGAGATCGTGGGAAGGTAGCTGGAGAAAGGTTCTCGGAGAGAGGAGATCTGACGCGAGGTTGAAGTTGAATCTCCGATTTGGGTGATCCTTTTCTGATACAGGTCGCCATGGAGAGACGAAATGTGCAGCTAGAGCGAGAGAGACGAAATGTGCAGCTGTGAGTGAGAGAGAGAGAGAGAGAGAGAGGAAATGAGAAGGAGCGGCTGTTTCGAAAAAAGGAAAGGCAACGGCTAGTTTTGACATGTGCCACTGCTTTCCGTATAATTGAAGGAGACTATTGGCCAATTCCTTAATTTATTAAATTTTAGAGGCTTTTTGAGAAAACTGTCCATTTTTATTGTTGTCATTCAGAATTTTCTCTGTAAGGATATTTATTTAGTTCTATAAATTTCACAAAATAATAAAATTTTGTAACTTAGAATTAAAAGCTTCGTTCAATTACTGTGGTCGGAAATAATATCTAGTTCGAACTATATAGTTATGTACAATATTAAGGAATTTTCAGTAAGCGAAGGTGTAATAAAATGCGGTTGAAAAACACGCGCTGAAGGATTGGCGCGTGGAGATTACAGACATTCGACCAGAAGACCCATTTCTATAAGCTCGGCGAAGAGATGTGTGTGTAGAGTTGACACAGATCTCCAGGGGAGATGCAGAACCCAAACTCATCCATGGTGGATCCAACTTCCGCACCTAAACGATACACTCCACCTAACCAAAGGTAGTAATTTCTCATATGCTTCCGACTGATTTCGATTTCTCGGCTTCCTTTGAGGTTTCTTTTCTGCCTCGTAGGAACCGTTCTTCGAACCGAAGGAGATCAAGAGGTTCGTAGGTTCCCTCTTTTTTTTTCTTGTATTGATTTCTAGAGTATCTAATTTTTTTTGGTTACACAGCTTAGACTAGCAAATTTAGAGGAAGAGAGCTTATCTCATTGTAGAGACACTGCTCCACTTAGTAGCATAAAAAATCTGTAAGCAGTTGCTTTGTGACGTTATGAACATTTTGAGTGATAATGATTCAATTTTTAATCTGTAATTCAGATTTTGCAGTCATTATATTGAAAAAATCTGGAGGTTTTTCATGTGGTTTTTTCAGGACAATTTCATTATCTTGCTGGTTGTTTTAGCAATTATAGAAGATTCAGACCACTTTTGCTTGTAATGATTTTATTATATACGGCATGTGTGTGTGTGTTTGTTTGTGGTTATTTCCTTTTTGCTAAAGTAAATGGAGAACAACTTGATGAAACAGGAAGCTCCATTGGCAACGAGGGGGAGAGAAGTCAGCCTGTTGCTGTTGGTTTCCAGAAGGAAAACTCTTCTCCAAGGATTATATCTCCAGAGGGTTGCTGTGGGAGTGAAGCTTATCAGCTTCTTAGTGGTCGTATGTTTTCTGAATTAAGTCTTTAATCATATTTTTGCTTCTGTTCGATCTCATCACTGTCTCCTACTTCTCTCAAATCTTACGGAAGCGTTGCCTTTTATATTCATATTGTCCACTTTTATCTGATGACTAAACTAAAAAACAAGCATGTATGAGATAAGTGTACTATTTATGTGCTTTTGTGGAACCTTTGAATTGAGTTCTAGGGTGAAAATAGTTTGAAAATCATGAGGTTGGAGCTTGATAAGAATAACACTGAATACAAATGCCTTATCAACATGTGAATTGTTAGTGGAATCAACATGTATAGAAGGGGTCGAGTGAGTGGCTCTGGTTTGGGACCTTGAGAGAGTTAGGGTGCTCTATCATTGACACTTGATTACGATTCTTTGATATGTGTGTATGTGTGTGTGTCTCATTTTCGAAGCACTTTGCTATTTTGATTGTAGGTTGGGCAGCTGCAATGCATCTATACAATGACCCTACTGTTGATTTGTCTGGTATATGATCAATTGTTTTGTTCCCGGAAATATGATATACATATGTTCCCACCTTGATATTCTGTTTGTGTAATTTTTACAGAAAGACCAATGATGTATTATGGCGGGGATGTGTGGGGTAAACTGCCTCACACTGTGAAACCGGTATCAGTTTCTTTCTTATGCTTTTAATGTCTATGAATATTGTTCTTTCTTGTTTGTTAAGCGGGACTACACCATTTCAGATAATGGGTTCAGGAAACAGGACATTACCTCCTCCACCAATGTTGCCAACGGATTACAGAACCCTACACTCTCGTGGATTGGCTAATTCCAAGGTCGCCAAGTTCTAACAATTGAATGTTCTACATCTGGTCGAAGCTGATCTGACTTATGAAGCAGAGGCTGACAGGAACGCACAGAGAGAGAGAGAGTGAGTGAGCTCAAAGGCTATGAAGCTAATATGTGTATTCGTTTTCTTTTGTGCCAACATTGGTTATGACTTATGAGATGTACAGATCATTTGTGAAATCAAGATTCTGAAATTTTATATTCCCTCTGTCCCATAATGTAACCTGTTTTAGCTTATAAATATAAGCAGTTTTGATATTTCAATGCACTTTTAGTTTATGAAAAATTGTGTGACCACTTATATTTTTCATTCTTTTTTATGATTGGTTGGATTATATTTAATCTATATAAAATGATATTTTTTAAAGCAAAACAATTTTCTTAATTCTTGTGTTTAAGATAAAACAGTTTGCATTATGGGACAAAGGGAGTATTAAATATAACATTTTTTCACATACAAAATACAAGAGTCTAACAAGGAAGAAACATGGAAATTTCAAACAAAATAAGCGTGGAAATTCAAACAGAAGTAGCAAAGTTCTTGATGAAAATGTTGGCTGATTCTCGAACTTGCAGAAAGGATGACACTAGAACTCTGCTATAGATCGGAAACTAATACTTCCTATGTTTTCTTACCAAATCGTAGAACATAAGCAAACACCAATCTAGAAACCTATATCTCTCCTACTTCTACTCCATATGTGTCTTCGTCTTCTGGAGGTCGAATGAGCTGATCAGCAGGCTCTCTCTCCTCCATGTAATACTCTTCATTGGTCTGGAAAAGATACTTCAAAACCGAAGCTAAGAGGAGAATAAAAACGAGGATGTCCCAGCGCTTATCAACAAAAATTGCCCAGAATAGCTCCGAGCGAAGTAAATGCATGGTGGTACGATGAAGAAAGCCGTAAAAGCTGAAGCTGCTGCTATATAATACATTTGCCTTGCGTAGAAAGAAACAAGAAGGGACGGACTCTGTCAGGCTGATATCCGGTACGCACACAATATAAAAACTTCAAAATATTATTTATGTAAAAAATCTTTATAATTATATATTTTTCAAATAATCTCATTATGTATCTTAAATCTTGCATTTTTTTACTCATATTTTGACAAGAAGAGCAAACATTAAGAAAAAAATAAGCAAAATATAAGCAAAACATACGTAAAAAATGCAAAAATATATAATTATTAGTTACCAACTACACTAAACATTACAATAGGAAGAAAATTATATTTATATGGGTAGTCGTAAGCTCTCTTTATTAATTTTAATTTACTAGGCGAATAGCTTGTTAAGCTTGCTGTATATAGGTGGTTAAGTTTGGTTTAGTTGTCTCAACAGTATTTGCTTTGTATCACATTTCTAATCTACTGATGGTTAGAACCTTTGCTCTCTCTTTTATCATGTATAGTTGGGATATTTGAGCATCTCAAGCTCAGCAAGAACAGTTAAGGCACAAAATAAGATTGGCAAGCTTGTAAATTACAGAAAAAAACATGACTTCAACTACCGTGTGCCAAAAACCAAAAAAAATCATTACATGACATTTACTCAGGTTAGCTTGGAAAACAACCATATGCTCGATATGGACAGAGAGTAACCATCGCCGCGTGCATCAAATTTGGTTCCAATCCCAGTTAATTGTGTAAAACACGAATTACAAAATCCTAAAACTGATTTTTTTTTAACGGTGTTATATGGGGATAATGAATTTGAATTTATAGCACACTACTATATAGCCGAGTCCGTTACCCAAATGTCATGTACTACACGATCGTGAGTTTGTTTATGAATCTGATCATAGAAAGACTACATATAGATTCGACAATACGACTTCATATTAGAGAGTTCTAACATTCCACCCTTATTCTGTATTTCTTAGGTTTCCTCAAGATTCATTTTAACGGAGAGCATCTCTCTCGTATTTTACTATATCAACTTAACTTTATATTTTTGTTGATATGCATGATATAGCAGTACAAACTTGGAGAATTTAAACTGATTCTGGAATCAACGGACCCGAGGTTCGACTTACATATGATGATGATATATATGATCATATCCGATGATAGTAGCTTGGGCTTTTTCGTGAGCTGGACTCTGGCTTGTCGATGGGCTTATTTATTGATACTCTTATTTATTAGAGTGTATATAAATCATTTTGTTTTTTAATTATCTACGAAGGTAAATATCTATTGGTTTTTAGTTCCTGCTGTGTCACCGCCCAGTTACTTTTACATTCATCAAGTAAACCTAGCAATCCTACCGTAAGCAAATCGTGACCGTTGATTAAGAACACAGGATACACTAGGGTTTTAGTATTTTATATCGCTTTCTCTTTTCTTCTTCTCTTGCCAAGGCTCGTAAGTCGTAACGATTGTTCGGCGGCCACTGATCATTAAGCCATGGTGAGTACTCTTTTCTTCCGTTCATCATCCTCCGCTTCG
>CACVBM020001152.1:0-126148 GCA_902728155.2 Microthlaspi erraticum | reverse complement strand
TTCCAAGACAGGATCGTTCTTGTGGAACTTGCGAGCAAACGGAGCATTGCTCTTGACCATATTGTCAAAATCCTTCAGCGAGAGAGCAACCGGATGCTGCTTTGGAGGATTGTCCCAGGCAATGTAGTGTAGATCATGCCCGATCGCAGTGTTGACAAACTCTTTGCTGTTGCAGATCACTGTGTGGAAGTATCCTTCAGGAGAAGATACGAAATTAGTGTAGTACATTAGTATCGTTCTCGGGAAGTTATCCCATCCCCAGATGCAATACTCTAGGAAAGATCGAGTCAACATTATCCAAGCCGAGCCTGCATTATTCACACATAATATCATCTCAACAACATGCATTCATAGTGTATTCAATCGTGAGGTTAAAGATGCTAACCGGTGAACAGCTTGAAAGAACTTGGAAGTGATCGTCGTTGAGTAGTCCAAGCAATGTCGGATTTCTTCGACAGGTAAAGGCCTGGATCAACAATGATTGATTTAGCCCTCTGATTCCTGCAAGAACAGTTCATGTATGTACACATGCTTTGAGATTCCGGTATGAGTCTCAAATAATATAATCTTTGGTTTCTGTGGCTTATCTACTTACAGTTTCCACCCGGTGAGCTGCATATGCTCAATGAAATTGAAATTCCTTGACAGATTTGAGAAGACATGAAGCAAATCTAAAGAATCCAAAAGAAAAGCCACAAACTTTTGTAAGACACAGCTAAAGATGAAGCTCAAAAGGAACCAAATTTGAGAAAGAAACAGATCAGAGACTAGTAAAGGGAAGCAATATACTAACCATCTTGTGTTACGAGAGGATAATCTGAAGCGCTAAGATTAAGAAACCAATCCCAATGCAAGCTTTCTCTTAGCAAGATTGCAACGGCTTGAAGAGTAGAAGCAATCATTGTAGGGCCTTTGTAAGTAACAAGATTAGACTGAGCCATCACCCGAACATTCTCCATCTGACGGAAAGTCGGGTCACTCTTCATAGACATTGCTAGTTCCATGCGTTCTCGAGGAGGAGCCTCAAGATCCAAATGCAGAACATACTGGTTTCTAGGATGGTACACAGCTTGTAAAGTCCTCATCATCCTACGACTATCACCTTTTGTTCCTGATATCAAATAAGCTAACCTAGGAAGCTCTGGTGGATTAACATCATTCTTCGATTGTCTGAAATCTGATTCTACAAAGTAGTCATTAGACTCTGACACAACATCTGATGGCAATGGGTCTGCTTCCACATAAGAGCTGGTTCGACCAGAGATGGACAACAACATCAGGAGAGCAATCGAGATGAACAAGGTTGCTAGAAAAGGGAACATCCATTTTCTGTCGCTGAAAGCTCTAAATCCTCCTGAATGTGAGCTTGAGCTAACGTGTCTCTTCACCCTACCAAATGGGTCTCTGATTGAAACCAGCTTCCTATACAATTTTCTCATTCCCTAACCACTTATCCTCTATCCAACGAAGTTGTATATAGATTACAAATTTTACTAAAGCTTCAATCTTTATGCGATTGCCAGAACTCCAAAAAACACTCTCAACTCTCAAGAATCAAGAAGAAATTTGCAACGAAGTGGCAAGTTCGGCAAAACTCATTTAGAAGAGAGGATTTTGAAAAAGAAATGGCTTTTTTGGCATGCAGCCAATGGAAAGAGAAAAAGTTTTCTTTTTTCTTAGTCCCAAAAGCTGAGCTGAGTCAGATCTAGTCCAAAATCAATTTCAAAATTAGTCAGCAGAAGAAGGCGATACTTCAAGTTTAAGTCTTGATTTACCTTAAAGAAACAAGACACTCGGTCCGCTGAAAGTGACAGACGCTACAGAAGAAAGTTAGTGCAGCAGAAAGTGACGTGACAGGATGAGAGTTTAAACTTCTGATTGGCTAAAAATTTCAGAAATGGGCAAGAGAAGAAGATATCGAAATTCAATTATTTGAAGAAGAAGAAACTTGGGGAGAAATGAAAGATACAAAAGCTGTCTGAAAGAGAGAATGTGAAATTGACGCGGCGAAAGAGAGAGAGAGAGAGAGAGAGAGACAGGGAGATACAGAGAGACATGGCAATTAATTTAAAAATCAAACATTTTCTAGGCGTTAGCCTCAATTGTTGTCAAAATCAAAATCAGGAGAGAATTTAATGATCATGTACGACTCACACGTGGCATTATCGACGGATTAAAACCGTTATACTACTGTAGAACTAAGGCGTGAAGAGAAAATCCGTTTTTGCTGCTTGACTACATAGGAATTTGATACCAGGAGAAGAAGAACAATTAAAGTTTTTGTTTTGATTTACTGTTAGCAATTGAAAAATCTGTGGAATAAACTGGCATTATGAAGATATCATAGCTGAGTGGTTCGATTTGTTAAAAAAAAAACTAGCATACAAAACTAAATAAAGCATGTTTTTGAATTTTGACACACATAAAATTGTTTCACAAAAACAGTTTCATTCAGACTGTTGCCGGCCTCTACCTCTACCTCGCCCACGTCCAAACCGACCACGGCCCCGACCCCTACCACGACCACGGTGGCCTCTTCCCCGTTCAGAAGACTCCCCGGTCCTAAACCCTTGAGACTGTGGTTCCATTGGGGACTGCGGGTTAGTTGGTGACTGCGACTGTGGACGTGTCTGTGTCTCAGACTGTGGTTGCATTTGGAACTGCGGGTTCATCGGAGACTGTGGCGGCCGGTTCAGCATTTGGAACTGCGGGTTCATTGGGGGCTGCTGGTGGATTTGGAACTGCGGCTGCATCTGGAACTGTGGGTTCATTTGAGACTGTGGCCGCTGCATTTGAAAGCCTTGGGAAGCAAACATATTAAAATTCATATCATTCTGTAATTGCGGTTGCTGAATACCGCGACCCATCCCAAACGGTTGTTGTTGGTTGAAACAGTTCTGACCAACCAAGGCAGGCCATGGCGCTGAACCCTGTCCTTGAAAGAAGTTCAAGCCTCCTGGTCCACCTGGCATTGGCATCTGGCCACCATTGAAGTGTGGCTGGAACATCATTTGGTTTTGATTCTGATTTTGCATTGCCATGAAAGGCATCTGCTGCATTGGAGGTAGGTGGTGCATTCCCATCTGGTTAGGTATGGGAGGAAGCTGAAATGGGTTCTGCTGGTTACTCTGAGGTCTCCACGCTCCACCGTTTGGAGGAAAACCGTCCATTTGAGGACGTGGCTGATGATTCGAAACCGGACCACTCATTGGAGGATCAGAACGGTTCGAGGATAGAGAACTAGATCCCTGGTTCTCTGTCCATTCCCCTGAGTAGCTGCTCGTAGGCCTTCCCTGATCTCGGTTCTTCTTCTTCTTGTTTCTTGCGTTACCAGTTTTTTGGTCACTCATACCTCTCTTTTCCATCTTCTGCATTCTTCTGTATTCGGCTTCTTTTTCATCATCTGAGAACTCAAGCTCCTCTGATATCTCCTCGTCGTTGTCTCCAGATGCATCGTAACCTTTCTTCTGCAGTTCCTTGATGTTGAGAATATGCTGAGCGTAATCCGCAACGAATGAGACAGGTGTACCTTCACAAACCCCCTCTGGCACTTCGCTCTCTGAATTGAACCTCACAATATAATAAGGGCACTTGACAGGTCCAAAGATCTCATCCACCAGTCCCAATGGCGTTCTTCTTTCAGTTATCCATAGGATTGAACCTTCACTCAAAGGACTATGCTTTTCCATTCCCTCAACTATGACTTGCGCGCACATCACCTGTAAAATCACAAAACCACACGAGTTTACTTTTAGCAGCGGATAGCCAAGACAATCAAAGAGAGAAGCAATAGCATACAAGTAGAGGTAATGATTATATTACCGAAAGAACAACTCCAACAGGAAGCGTTGCATGATGCGGCTCTAGAGAGACTTCCACAGCTGGAACTGGAGGAAGCTCCTGCAAAAGTTATAAACGGAAAACATCTTTCAGAGTTTACTAAACCAAAAAAGAACACTTCAAAGGGTAATGGCTAATAGCCTGAGGATGGTACACAGTTTTCTTGTTGCAACCTTAATCAGTAGTCTACAATAATAACGGATTGTACTTCTTACTCTACAAAGATAATGAATCATATACTTCTTTCAAGTAAACAAAATTCAGGCATTGGAGTTAGCAACAGTTACCTAAGGCGGCTTAGAGACAACAAAAGAAATCAACCACTAACAGCTATGAAATGTGAAAAGTTGAAGCATAAGTACCTTGAGCTCATTCTTTGACCTTATAGGTTCTTTTGTTTGCAAACCAAGGTCATCATCCTCATCATTGCTCCACGCAACCATCTCATTCACTTCATCATCATCATCATCACTATCATCATCTTCAACCTCGTTTTCGTCACCCTCGTGCTCCTCATCTACACTGTCTATCTCGCCCTCTTCAAGTTCCCCTGCCAAATCATCCTTTTTCCCCATAACCATTTCATCTCCCAACTTGTTTTCCTTCTTGTTTTCCTCCTCATCGCTCTCTTCTTCTTCACTGCTACTACTATCATCACTATCGCTCGAAGAAGAGCTAGAGGATTCGCTCTCGGACTCGGCAGCATTAGCTTTCCCCTTAGCTCCATCAGTCTTATCATCATCCATTGTCAAGCTAACCTTCTCCAACCCAACTTCAATAGAAGAAGCCAAACCTTCATCTGTTTTCTTCAACTCTGATTCATCCAAATTCATGTTGGAACAAGCAGCAGACACAGTTTCACCATCCATTGGCTTAGAGTTGTCAGAAACAACAGCTTCTGACTCTTTCACTGCTGCTTCAGCCACGCCGTTAAAATTTGCAGACATGTCATCACAAAGCTTGGGCTCTACCTCAATCATCGGCTCAGACACGTAACCATAAAGCTCAGGCCTTACTACAATCTTCGACACAGAGCTAATCGAGCTCACTCCAATTTCTTCAAAACTTTCACCACAAAGCTCAGATTTTGCCTCAATCGTCTCAGACAGAAGCGTCGTCTGATTCTCCGGACGCGTTTCCTCGCTAACAATAACACCACCTTGACCAATCTCCATGTCGTCCTCAAAAAAATCAAAGTCCGTATCCTCTATGCTAAACTCTTCAGTGTTGCGATTATTCCCCAACCAGTTGCAGGAATCGAAATCCAGAAAGGAATCGACTGAAGGGAAATCAAGAGTGTCTTTGAAAGCTTTTACCTTTGGGTCTTGATCGATTACTTGGACTGGTAGCTCTTCAACAACGGTTTTAGGTGGTTTAGCGGGAAGTCCGACCATGGCAAGAAGAGAGAGCGCGAAGAACTAGCGAAGGAAATTGAAAAAACATGTCTTGGAGAGTAAAAGCGGCGGCTGAGTTATAAAGGCAGCCACACACACGGCAAAGGCGCGATGAGCTATAGGGTTTTAAGAAGTAATCAGTTTCTGCCACTCCCGATTAGGGTTTTAGCCCTTCCTATCTCCCTCCATCTACCTCTCGACTTTTTTTTGTAGTATTTTTTTCTTTCTGGATACTATTGTAGTATTTATTTTTATTTTAATATACTTGTATAATATATAGTTGCTTTAGAGAGTTATCTTATCCTCAAAATCCAATTGATATTTTTAATCCCGGCGATTTAGACATAAAATTAAACAAAATCCAGTTATATCATTAGTTTGCAATTCGCACATTATATCATATATCCAAATTCTAAAGCAAAATCAAATTTGATAAAATATATGTTGCCTAACCAAGCTTATATAGATACAGAGATTTAGATACACAAATGTTAATGTAAATTCAAATGCTGATCACTGTTAACGTGAAATGACGTACCTAACTTGTAAAAAAGTGTAACTGCAAATTGAATTACATCACAAATATGTAGAGTCATTTGGATTAGCAAATTGCAAATTCGTGCTTATATTTTTTTTTACTACATTGCAAATATTTGTGATCATAAATAGTTCCGATTAGGCAGAAGTACCTAACTTGTAAGAAGTGTTCACCGGCGATTGTGGCGCCTCCAATGAATCTCACCTTGAAGCGCCATTTCAGTCAACACGCCTCTCTATGTCTCACACCTTCAGTTTCATCCTCTTCTCTGACAAAACAATATCGGATCCAGGAGCTCTGTAATTCGAGTCGACTCACGGACGCCATTCGGATCCTAAACTCAACAGACTCATGTGAAATCTCCACCAAGCCGAATCTCTACGCGTCTCTCCTGCAAACATGCACCAAAGTCTTCTCTTTCTTCCACGGCCTTCAGTTTCACGCCCATGTCGTCAAATCGGGTCTGGATACGGACCGGTACGTTGGGAACAGCTTGCTCTCCCTTTACTTCAAGCTGGGACCCGGTATGAGGGAGACCCGGAGAGTTTTCGACGGAAAGTTCGTCAAAGACGCCACCTCCTGGAGCTCAATGATGTCTGGATACGTCGCCGGTAAAGAACATTTCAAGGCGCTTGAGATGTTCGTGGAGATGGTGAGTTTTGGTTTAGAGCCGAACGAGTACACGTTGTCTTCTGCAGTTAAGGCTTGCTCTGAGACCGGAGAAATCAGGCTAGGGAAGTGCTTCCATGGTGTTGTCATCACTCGTGGGTTCGAGTGGAACCAGTTCATCTCTAGCGCATTGGCGAATATGTATGGCGTGAATCGAGAACCAGTAGATGCACGCAGGGTGTTTGACGAAATGCCTGAACCAGATGTTTTTTGTTGGACAGCTGTACTTTCCGCGTTTTCCAAGAACGACTTGTACGAGGAAGCTTTGGGACTGTTTCACGCGATGCATAGAGGAAAAGGATTGGTGCCTGATGGGTCTACATTTGGGACTGTTTTGACGGCTTGTGGTAATCTGAGGAGGCTGAAACAAGGGAGAGAGATTCATGGGAAGCTTGTAACAAATGGGATAGGCAGGAATGTGGTTGTGGAGAGTAGTCTTCTTGATATGTATGGCAAATGCGGATCAGTACGGGAAGCTAGGCAAGTGTTCAATGGGATGTCTAGGAAGAACACGGTATCTTGGTCTGCTTTGCTCGGGGGATACTGTCAGAACGGAGAGCATGAGAAAGTGATTGAGTTGTTCAGGGAAATGGAAGAGAAAGATCTCTACTGTTTCGGGACTGTGCTTAAGGCGTGTGCTGGTTTGGCTGCGCTGAGACTTGGGAAAGAGATTCACGGCCAGTACGTTAGAAGAGGGTGTCATGATAATGTGATTGTTGAATCAGCTTTAGTCGACGTTTATGGGAAATCCGGGTGTATAGATTCTGCTACTCGTGTATACTCCAAGATGTCAGTTAGGAATATGATAACATGGAACGCAATGCTTTCTGCGCTGGCTCAGAATGGAAGAGGTGAAGAAGCTGTCAGTTTCTTCAATGATTTGGTTAAAAAGGGGATAAAGCCTGACTACATCAGTTTTATAGCGGTTCTCACTGCATGTAGTCATACGGGTTTGGTTGAGGAAGGACGAAATTACTTTACGTTGATGGCTAAGAGTTACGGGATTAAACCAGGTACTGAGCATTACAGCTGCATGATTGACCTTCTAGGCCGTGCAGGGTTGTTTGAAGAAGCAGAGAAGCTGTTAGAGAGAGCAGAGTGTAGAGATGATGCGTCTCTGTGGGGAGTTCTGCTTGGACCTTGTGCCGCAGATGCAGATGCTTCCGGTATTGCAGAGCGGGTTGCAAAGAGAATGATGGAGTTGGAACCAAAGAACCACATGAGTTATGTGCTTCTAAGTAACATGTACAAGTCGATAGGTCGCCATGGTGATGCACTCGAGATTCGTAGGTTAATGGTGAGAAGAGGAGTAGCAAAGACGATTGGACAGAGCTGGATTGATGCTCATTAGAAAGCTAGAAATGTTCCTATCCCTCTAGGGGTCTTGCTTTAGCATTCATGAAGAAATGGTTTTGACAACTTTGAACCACACAATTTTTACTTGAGTTCTCCATGTACTCGATTTAGTCTTTACAAAGTAATTCAAACAACAAAAATTTGCCAGCCTAGCCTTTGCAGAGAAAATGGGTTTGCGTCAAATGTTGTGTGGAGGATTCAAGATCTGACCTCAAGCCACCATTGATGCATTTTCGAGTGAAGAGTGTTGTCTTTATAGTGCACGCATCAGGGTTGATTTTGTGGCCTCGCGCTTCATCTCTGCAGCTTTGCCACTCCCTCGGAAGTATGCATATACTTGCTGGAAATTTCAGTATTGCACGTCATGGGTTAGAAAAGCAGACAGATTGAAGTGATTAACAGTGTTGAGTAAGAAGAAGTTCAAAAACCTGAATGACCCAGATATTGAGAACTGTTTCGACGCAGAAGAATCCCGCCCCAATGAAATACATAATCTGTGAGGGAGAAGCAAAAATTTGGTAAGACTGTCACAGGCCAAAGTTAGGTACTTGTAAAAATGGGGAGGAGTAATACTTACCCCAACCGCAGCATTAGTAGTTAGAAGCTCAATCGCTGGCAAGAAACCTCTGTCCCCAAAACCAACAATACATGGAGTTCATCAGAGACTCGAAAGGTCTTATCATCTTCCTCATAACACAGATCGGTAAAGAAGGTAAAAGAACAAGGTTTCGTAGACTCTTACGTGAGAGACTTTCCCTGGAAGATGACTGGTGGAGCAACTGCCGCAAAGCCGCAGAATGCAATGTGAAACTGAAAAGTGCAAGACAGTGTAACATTGAAGGCTTAGTGGTTTTCTTTATCATGGCTTCCTGAAAAAGTATTGATGGAACTGAAATCTACTAATGGGGATGCGATTTATCTTACCACGTAAAACACGAAAAAAGTTCCAAACTTCAGGGCACTATCAGTTCTGCAATAAAGGTATGTACACATTGTATTATTGACTCCTTCAAAATTTAATAGATCTCATGATACTTTTCACGATTTATCTTGTTCCATACGTAAGAGAGCTATGTTGTTTACCTTGTAGCGCGGTAAAGAGGACGATACCATAAGACGTAAGCTCCAGGGACCCCACTAATGAAGTAGATGACTGAGAGAAGCCATATAGTGGGACCTGGTTACAACAAAAATAACATCAGATGAATCAACATGATCAGAGGGAAATAAACGATACGAATCTGATCATTTGGGTAAAAAAAGTTACCTTCTCCTTTGATCCAAGCTACAGTTACTGCCACAATATTCCACAAGAGACATCCTATTAAACCTGCGGAGTTCAACAAATTTTAGTCTTTGAACTTTTGTCTGGACAGATCCAAGATTTGGTCTTAAGGCGGGTTTCACGTACCTAACAATGTGGTGAATGCGACGTATTGGATCTTCTGTAAGTGAATCGGGATCTCATTTGGAATGTCATGATGAATTATGGGGAAAAACTCTGGCCAATTCTTCTCCTCAATGACAACTCCAGCTGCCACAACAACCGTACCAGGTTAGCTACAAAAATGCCGTAAAAGTGTCATTCAAAAACAGATATAGAAGATTGTCTACTTCGCGCTATTGCATCTTCTCTTCTTTTAAGCTCCTGCATTACAATGAGAAGAAGACCGTTTAATACAATTCACATGGAAACTGCAGGTTCTCGGGATTTGCTTGGATTTCAACCATAGAGACCAGAAATTACCTGCTCTTTCCGCTTCAATTCGTTCTCCTTGGCTTGGAGCTCCATCTCTTTAGCTCGAAGATCCTTTAAACGGAAACAGCAAGAATAAGATTTGCCGTTTCATCTAACATGAAGGGAAATTTGCAGAAGGTTTCGAAGATATGATACCTTGCCGGAATCCAAAGGGATATCAACTGTTACACCACGATCGTAAGGTTCCGGTGGAAGCGGCTTGAGATATGAGTTGCTTGCTGGAGGAACACTTGTATTATTCTACAGCATTGTCAAAATCGAGATGAAACGGGTAAGATTACAGAAAAGATCAGTCATTTTTGTTCATGATTCAAGAAACAGAGCTCTTTACCGCGAAAGGATTGATCTCTTCATCAGCAAAAGGATTAGGATCGTGTCGTGCCATTTTTCTCTGAGATCGTTTGTATCAGATCAAGAAACTGTTCAAGAAAGACTTTTTTTTTGGAGATTGGAGGTCATTGGAATTTGAAAGAAAATGGTTTCAACAAATGGGTACTTTGTAGTCAGAGAGAGAAAAACTAATTCAATGGCATTGTGCGCGCGAGAGAAATCCAAGGCATTCCACAACTTCGCCTCTAACAGATTATTCTATTATTAGTCTATCACTTACGTCACGAAATCAAGTATGTGATGGAGCTTATACTATACTGTATTACAGGAAGACCCTTAAATGCATTACTATAATGTTTCAGCTTGAACGTGCTAACATGTTTCTCACAAAAAAAAAAAGATAAATCTTTTAAAAGTCGGAGTCAAAGCTTTCAAACAAAGTCCTAAACTTGACACGCCTTTTAACACTACCCATCCGCTCATAACCAATCCCAATTTTGCTATGCATCAGCTTCATAGCCAAATCTGATTTCCCAACTTTCCTCAAAGCATTGATCATAACAGTACGGATCCTCCCAGGCACTTCTCTTCCTCTCTCAGTAATCCCATCAGCCAGTTTACAAGCTTCCTTAATCCTACCAGCTTTACACAACGTATTTATCATATCTTCACAAGCTGCATCAAGAATCACTCCCATCGGAGCCAACTCATCCAAAATCTTACAAGCTCTCCCCACTTTCCCGGACATACAAAGCCCTGTCGACAACGCCCTGAAGCAAGCTGCCGTTGGTGTAATACCTTTGTCAATCATCATGTCCCAAAGCTTCAACGCCTCTTCGTTTCTATGTTCTTTGAACATTCCGCTTATAAGTATCGTGTACGTATACACCGTTTGATCACAACCTTCTTCTTCCTCCATCCTCTTAAACAGAGCCAACGCTTCATCGACTCTCCCACACTTTGTAAACGCATCGATCAGAGCATTGTAACAGTATGAATCTCTGGTGCATCCCTTCTCAGACATCTCTTCAAAAAGCCTCTCAGCTTCATCTACTCGACCGGCTTTTCCTAAACCGTCGATAAGACTAGAATAAAACATCGAATTGATAGCCAAACCGTTAAACCGGCAAGTCTCGAAGTACTCCAACGCCTCTTCCACTCTCCCGTTTTTACACAAACCATTCACAACGACGGAATAAGTCACCACGTCAGGCTTCAAACCTTCATCTATCATTCTCTGTAAAAGCCTTATCGAGTCTTCAACATGTCCGCATTTCGCATAACCATCTATCAGAACAGTGTATATCGCTACATTTGGTTTGGACCCTTTACGGATCATATTCTCGAAAACAGCATACCCTTCAAACAACTTCCCCTCCTTGCAAAGCCCTCCAATCACTAAACTAAACGCATGTGGTGGGACTTGAAGTCCCTTCTCATCCATTTCTTGATACAAAGACACACAAGAACCAAAGTCGCTATCTGCATAAAACGCTTGGATCACCGTCATATAAGTAATCTTATCAGCCTCAAGGCCTCTGGTCTCCATAGCTCTAAGCTTCTCCATAGCTTTCTGTGTCTGCCCTGCGTTACAATACCCTTTGATCATCGTGTTGTACGTGACAACATCTGGTTTGATCCTGCCACTTTCCATTACCTCAAAGACACGCTCTGCGGATTCAATGAACATGGAGCTCACTAATCCGTTCATCAAAAAGTTATAAGTATACAAAGTCGGCTCAATCCCATTCTCTTTCATTTTGCGCCACACCCACAACAGTTCCTCCACCATTCCAAGCTTTCCAAAACTCTTAATCAGAGAATTCGCAGCAGAAACAGTCATAGGAAACTCAAATTTCCTGATTTCACTACAGACAGACCTAATCCTGTCCACATCATTCCCCAGAGCCAAAACATCAAACAGCGAGACATAACACTCGAGCTTATGCGTATACTTCTTCTGCTTACCAGCCCAACAGAAGAAACGCCAAGCAATATCGGGTTTCTCGCGAATCTCATCGGATTTCAACATAAACGAAACGAAATTGGGCGATAGTTTGATAAGGAACTTACGGCAGAAACCGTCTAGATTCGATTCCATTGAATCCGAGCAATCGAGAAGGTTGAGAATTTGGCTAACCCATGGAGACGGCTGGAGATTTCGAGCCGATTTCACCAAATCGGAGACATCGTTAAAGGGCTCTATCCATTCGGGCGGAGGAAGTGAAGTGCTACTGAACACACACCTAACACTCGTCCCCGACCTTGGCGAAGGCAAGCACTCTGAATCATCCGGCAAAAAGGCGCCATTTTTGTACAGATAGAAACACTGTGAAGAACTACGAGGACGATTCAGAACAGTAACGGAAAAGAGCTTCCGGGAAAGTCTTCGCATCGGTAACAATCCTCAGGCTACCGGTGCGGTAGCGACTTTGGTCATTAACTCATTATAGTACTCGAACATTATTCTTATGTTTTAAATATAACTGGAGCATAAGGTATCGAACGGTCCCATGGTCTAGCGGTTAGGACATTAGACTCTGAATCTAGTAACCCGAGTTCAATTCTCGGTGGGACCTCTTTTTGGTTTGCAAAAACATTTTTTTTTCTACTCGGAATTTTTTTAAGAACATCAAGCACAGATTTTGAAGCAAAAAAAAACAAAAGACCTAACACATTTACACAGGCTTTATGAATTTGATGAGTCCTATAAATCATCCAATGTTTTGGGCAAAGATGCAACCAGAAGACATTTTTTGGGGGACCAGAATCAAATCTTCAAAAACTCTTTGGTTTTGCTCCAGAGAATCTCGGAAGCTGAACAAGTGAGTTCACTCGAGTAACACCATCTAGTCCCGACCAGTTCTGCTCTCCTTCCTTCGTTTTCTCCTTCTCTGCATCACCAGCAGTCTCTGCATTCAGATTACCGTAACTGTTGCGTCCTTGATCCGTTGATGATGCTCTGACAGTGACGTTCCTCTGAAGACACGGTTCTGTTCCCTGGCTCTCGTCTGACTCTGCTGCGTTTGTTGCTGAAGAGATACCTTGTTCTTCGTAATCTGCTGAATCTGAGTCCATCTTCCCGTCTAGAAACAAACACACAACTGCACAATCATCCATCTTGGAAGTCGGATACTTGAGTTTCCATTCGCGTGCAGCTGAATCCACAATGAGCCTAGCCGCTGATGCCCGGTTTGAAGTTGATGCAACAACCTCAACCACTTCTTCGTTGCTTAGCACATCCCACACCTGTCAAAAACAAAGCTTGGAACCATCAGAAAAAGCTTGAAAATATCAATCCTCAGAGATGAAAAAAGTTTAGTGCTTTACTCCATCAGAGGCCAAGACAATGAACTGATCTCTGTCTGTAAGAACACGGTGGGAAAACTCGGGTATCGAAATCACACCGTAGTCTTTCAGACAGAAATCACCAAACGCCCTAGCCATGGCTAGTCCAGGAGCGTTATCATAAGGTAGCCAGACTCGTGACACCTCTGGCTCGTCTTCCAGCGCAAAGACCCGACCTTTACACTGTTTGATCCTCTCTGCTTCCCCTATCAGAACCAAAACAGTAACAGCATTTCAAAAATCAGAAGATGTGATCAAATATCGCAAACTATTGTTGAAGCATAGTACTTGGTAAGTCAGGCTTCAGGTCAACTGTTAGCTGAATTGCAACCATGGAATCGTTGCTGTCTTTGGATCCAAGTATCGCCCGAGAATCTCCAATGTTTCCTGTGAATAGATTTGACCCCTGAAACAACCAAAACACATCAAAACCAATACTTGGAAACCAGAAAAACAAAGATGTTATGGTGTGAAGACTACCTGTTTTATGATTGTAACAGCAGTGCTGCCACTGCAGAAGCATTCCAGATTAGGATGGGATCGAAGTTCCTTATCCATAGCATTGAATGATTTCAAGAAAGCTTCTTCCCATAAGTAATTCTTTTTATCCTCCCCAGCAGATTCTTCCTTATCAGCTTCTTGGCCATCGGATTTGCTTGAACGAGTTCCAGTTGATCCGTTTTGCTTCGACTTAATTGAATTCAGGAAAGAGAGTAGCTTAACGGGCAATGACTCTCTCACTTTACGAGAAACAAGATGGCCATGAGGACCGTGTCCATCAAAAACACCGCAAAATGTCACATCTTTCGACATAAAATCCTGCAAAAGAACACCAAAGCCTGATTACTTGGGACGCGAAAGAGAAAGATCACTGAGAAAGAAGAAGAGGAGAGAAAGATAAACTCACTTCCCAGACGATCATGGCGTCCTGGTTAATACCCTTGCGTCCCTGTTGAGTGAAAATGCAAGAGTTCCTGCTCTTCCCGTTGCTGGTGATCCGATTCGGTATAGAAACCAAGTTGTGAGAAGAAACGATGCGGTCCGAAAACGTTCTCTTCCCCATTTTGCTCCCACAGCATCCCATTCCGAGACAGGGTCGATCCATATGCTCCTCATCGCTACTCTTTGAGACACAACCCCCCATTGGTCAACGATATGAATCTGATCGCAGAGAGATTGTAAGAAAAAAAGACAAAAAGACGACTCCAATGGAAATGCTTTAGCAACACAATTGGTCAAATCAAAGAGCTTTCACACACCAAGTTTCTTATTTCTTTGTATAAAATACCTTTGTGGGCAAAACCTTTTCTTCGAATCTTGGTCAATGATGATGCAAGGACCGTCAGCTGAAAACATTGCAGAGAAATGATTTACTGATTAGTTTATTGCAAAGTTCCAAAAGAGAAAAGCAAGCTCCAACAAATCATAAACAAGAAAACCAGGCATGTGATCCTAGCAATAGAATATCAGTATATATTAGTATCACTAAACAGCCTGTCCTAATTGTTTGTTATTGAACCAGTCTTAAGAACTCTTATCACTCCATGTCACTAGGCCTTGAGAATAAGTTAAATCAAAATAAGAATCAAAACACAGGTAAACAGAAAAAAGCATACATGTCCAGGACAAGAGAGTTTTTCCCATATACGTGTGGATATGAAAATATGAAATCATGAAACGAGTTTTAATACAACTTTTTTGAGAGAACCACTTTGCAATACGATCATACAGTGAGAAACAAAACTGATAATGCAAATCCCCAAAAGCTTTATCAGAGTAGTGAGAGCAGACATATCCTAAAGCGAAAGAGATAAATCTCAAAAATGGGTTTTGCATATATACTAATGCTGCAAGCAGCCTTAAACCCAAAATTGTGGGAACCCAGATTCACGTTAAAGTGGAGATTCTATTGAATTTGACAAATGAAACCTCCAATGTATAAAGGTGGGAGTTTTCAGTGGGAAAGCGGTCACTTTTTCAGTATTCCGATTTCAGATAAATGGATCTGAGGAACTTCAACAGTAACCCAAAACAAGTGCAGAGTGAGAAAGAAAACAGAACAAACCAAAATATGAGAACAGATCCTACGAAAGTCGAAGGAGCCAAGCAAAATGAGATCACACAGTCTATGCGAGAGTGGTAATACCAGAAAACAGAAACAAACAAAGAAATTTGGAAGAAAATGAAAGGAATTGGAGCAAATCAAATGAAAAAGAACGCACCTTTGGGGGACTATGGGCATTTGATTTCACAGACAATGACTATGATAGTGCGAAAGAGAGAGGGGAGAGAGAGAGAGAGAGAGAGAGAGAGAGAGAGAGGAGAGGGAAGAAGAAGAGAGAGTTTGTGATTGTATAGTTGTAGAAAGGGTAGAGATATGGGTGAGATCTCATTAATTGAGGAAAGCGAAGAAGCAAATATTACACAACTGAGAGAAGAAGAAGATATAGAAAAACAAAGAGCTTCCCCACAGAATCTTTTCTGGTTTTCGCTTCTTTCGTGAAATATATCAAATCTTTGATTGACTGCATCCCCTATTTAATTTATTAACTTTCTAAATTTCTTATTCTTCTTATTAAATGAGGTGAGTGTCACACTGTCACTACTAATTAATAGGGAGTAAATTTAACAATACTCCATATTTACAGCCTAATGATCAAAATCAAATCATGTAATTACTGATTTTATTTTCCTTAATTTCGATAATGGTTAATATGGGCATTACCTTTTGCAAGATTAATACATCAATCAACTATATGTGAGATTATCATAAATATCAATCAAACTTTGATAATTGATTGTAAGTTTATCGTAATATCTGGTTTGATTAAATTTGATAGTATTAGTTTGCTGTTTTGGGGGGTGTTCCTGATTAAGGCGAGAAGACAAAAGATATGAGAATTAAATGGGCATTTGCAAGTTTGCAAGACAGATGTGTGCTTCGACTTTTCTACACATCCTCATCCACTTCGCCTAAACTTTATTTTTTTTGCCTTTTCAATTAAAGTTTCTGAATTCATGTATTTTCACCCAACTAAACATTGCTTTAAGAAAAAAAGAAGTAGGTGTTGTTTTAAACGCGGTAGTCCAACAGAAATGTAAATGCAATGTTTGTTGTAAATATAAAAATGCAAACATCAGTGGAAAAGTGAACTCCAAATACATTCATAAATATCATTTTTATTTCACAACTCATCATCTACCAGAAAAACAACAAATGTGCAAGTCTATAACACAGAAGGAGAGGGTGGTTGGTAGATCAAGAGCATGAATAAAAGTATAGTAAATGTGTAAAAATTAGATGGAGTTTCAGTTCACAGAGCTACTTCTTTCCCATTTGGTCTTGTTGACAAATCGTTCACGGCCTTCCCGCGTAGGCCCCTTTCGTTTTTATCTTCTTATTTCTTTTTTCTTTTCACACTTGCCCAATTAAAGACGCCTTAATTAAAAAGCTTCCCATCTTTTTCGTTCCAAACTTTCTTTTGGATATAAACTCGTATTTGTTCCATACTTATTTTTCTCTTATAGATTTTGTGATGATCCATCCAAATGTTTCGTACGAAGACCATAACACGTAAAAATTATACTTCACTCGAATTCAAAATCTAGTACATACGTTTTATTATAAAACCAATAAAAATCACCTAAATAAGACTACAGAAATCAAAGGACTATCTATAGGTCTTGTATATCTCGAATAAATTGGTCACTATTTCCATCTAATTTTGTAATAACTTTTTTAAAAAAGAGAGACAATAAAAAGGTTCATCATCATAACCGTCGTCACCCCATGTGTATGACAGCAATAGAATGTCACGTGTTGGTGGGTCAATTTAATCAAATGCTATATCCTCCAATTGCATTATCATGTTTCAAAGTCAATACTACAAAACTTTATTCACGAAACCAAGGCCACGCAAAATGACTCACTCGTCGGGATGAGATAGCCAGATAGGTGGGAACCGGGAACGGTTAAAGTTATGGGCTTCGCTAATTTAATTTCCAATCATGGGCCAACATTAAATAAACGAAGCCCAAATTATTAGAAGAAAAAAAGGAAACCGAAATCAATCTTTGCGCTGGCAGTAGGACCCACGGAGAGAAACTGATTGTTGGACTCAGATCTTCCATGTCTCAACCTCAAAAACCTTACAATCTAGATAAGATGATAAGGGACACGTGTCACAAATCCAAACACCCCCAAAACATTTGTTTTCCAATTACTAACACACAGACTCTTCCCTCTCTTCCACCTTTCCCCGAATCCCGACAATGGCTTCTGCTTCAGCGACAGCTACTCTTCTCAAACCCAATCCTCCGCCGCATAAACCGATCATCACCGCCTCAGTATCTCCGCCTCTTCCTCCTCCTCGTCGCAACCACCTCCTCCGTCGCGATTTCCTCTCTCTATCAGCCGCATCGACGCTTCTGACACAATCGATCCCGTTTCTAGCTCCGGCACCGGCTTCTGCCGCGGAAGACGAAGAGTACGTGAAAGATACGTCGGCGGTGATCAGTAAAGTTCGGACGACGCTCTCCATGGAGAGGACAGATCCGAATGTGGCGGATGCTGTGGCGGAGCTGAGAGAAGCGTCGAATTCGTGGGTTGCCAAGTACCGGAAAGAGAAAGCTCTTCTAGGGAAAGCGTCTTTCCGGGACATTTACTCGGCGTTGAATGCGGTTTCCGGTCATTATGTGAGTTTCGGTCCGACGGCTCCGATTCCAGCGAAGAGGAAGGCCAGGATTCTTGAAGAGATGGAGACTGCTGAGAAAGCTCTCTCAAGAGGAAGATAAATTTACAGTGAGACCTAACCATTTCTTCTTCTTCTCCAATTTCTTGTTGATGAAGTTTATTTTCCCAAAATGCCAATCGAATTATATGAGAAGAGAAACTTGAATTCGCTCGCATGTGTTTTTTTGTAACATACTCGAAACTTGAAACTTGGAGTACTTAATATCTTTCATGATGATAGTTACTACTTAATAACGAATTCCATTTTATAATTGAAATGTAGATATTCATTGTGTCTTAGGCTTATTAGCACTACATTCAAAACGTATTCTTCCCAAGTGTTAAGAGAGGAACTATGTTTAAACTTAAAATCTTTGTTTGTTTTGGTTTTGTTAACTAGAAATTAAAGGAGAACGTGATTACAAAACCTGCAGCATACAAATATTATTGGAAGATATTAATTATTGATATTGGATCAAACGCAATGTGTGCGTCATTTTGATTTCTGGAATTTACTATCAGCAGATCATGGACAACTCCAAAGACAATGGAACAAACTAGTGTTAACTCTAAGTATGGTCCTTAAATTTGTCATAAATCAAAGATAGTAATTTGAAGTTCTGCTTTTGTACGAGATAACACGCATAAGTTGAACCTGAATCTTCTGATACTTGGTTGTAAATTACACTTTTGTGTGTTCCTAATCATTATTAGACGGCTCCTAAAGGCCCAAACTATTAGAGTTTATTGCATTGGATGCTCAACCGCAAAAATGCTGAGTTTACGAAAACTCTCTTCTGTGTGGCCCATGCAGAGCCCATAAATTGTGTGGTTTTGGTAATTTTCTCTAAGTGACATCCACAAGCATACGAACACGTCACGTGCAGGTCTACACGTGAACTACCACATGGCACGTATTTATTAAAACTGTATACCCATAATCAATTACTCTCTAATTGGATTAGATTTGTTTCGAGTTTAACAGCAGCCGTTGGCTACATTTGGCAAAGTTCAACGTAGTTAATTACTACACACGTGTTAGTTGTTAGGTGTTACTACTAGTCTACTATACTGACCTTTCCAATACGTTAAAATTTGAATAATGATCGTCTTTGCTGCTGTCATCGTTTCAAATACGCCTAATGTATGTAGTTATAAGAAATCTGGCATCATTTTCTATTCATATGTAGCAATTTTAATGATTTTTTTCATATATTTCGGGACAATTTTAATGATTTTTTTCAATATACTAATGATAAAGATGAGATTTATTCACACATTTCGATCTGATCGGATTATATTATTTAAATATATGTACATATGAGTCTTTGACTATGAAGACAACAACAAACCCACGTGAAGAAAATGAGCTGTGGCGAGTGGTGGACGAGGAAAATCGGTCAAACTTAATACCAAAACATAACTCTTTGATTAGATTATCTATTTTCCTCATTTATTTTTAATCTCTTTTTTTTTTCCCTAATTAACGATGGATGAGTTGTTTTGATTGAATGATTGATCATCTTACAAAAACCAAAAACCATTTCACAGATTTTTGACACATCTCAAAGAAGAACATTTGACGACGTCGTGCGTAAAACAATCGTTTTTCTTTTCGTTCCCGATTTCCCGAGAAAAAGTTTTGACTTTTCCGGGAATATCTCTCTCCTTCATTCAACAAGGTTCAAAAAAAAATTTCTATCTTCTGTCATTTTCTGGCTTTACCTTTCATCTCTCTGTAACATTTTTCTTTTAAGCTTTTTTCTTCTCATAATAATCGATTGATCTGACATCATAAACAGAGATCTCGACGCGTGGCTTCAGATTTTTCAGAGAGAATCGTAGGAGAAAGAAAACAATTAAAAAAAAAAGAAGAGAGACAATATTCGATGTTGCTTACACAATGTCGTCTCGATTGTAATCGTTTTTCTCCATACATTTCTTAAGAGAATCGATATATAATTTCTTCCATCCCTCCTCTTGTTTTTGCTTGCTTGTCCCTTAAATTCAGCACTTCATAACGTCAAAGCTCAGAATACTCGATTGCGTGCCTCTCTCTCTACAATCCCCATCCTCCTCCTCCAATTCCTTTTGTGCTCTCCATTGAAGAAGAACCCATCTCTGTTTTTCTGAATTACGGTCGAGAATCATGGTGAATGGTAAAGGGTCAACGAAAATATCGAATCTTGATCGATTTCTCCACTGCACAACACCCGTGGTACCGCCACAGTCTCTCCCCAAGGTTGGTTTTAGCTTTTTCAGAACTTCTCTCAATGCGAATCACGTGGTTATTGATTGATGGGTTGATTGGGATTGCAGACGGAGATTAGAACCCTAAATCGATTGTGGCATCCATGGGAGAGAGAAAAGGTTGAGTTTTTCAGGCTGAGTGATCTGTGGGATTGTTACGATGAATGGAGCGCTTATGGAGCTAGCGTTCCTATTCATATCACCAATGGAGAATCTCTCGTCCAATACTATGTTCCTTATCTCTCTGCCATCCAGATTTTCACCTCTCATTCCTCCTTGATCCAATTAAGGTTTGATCCTATTGCCTTTTGATCCCCAGACTGAAAATTTGAAAATTTTATCGCTTTCTGATTGATTTAGTGGAACCCTTTGATCTGGCTGTTACAGTAATTGCTCTTATGGGTCTTATTGTCGTTGGTCAGAAAAAGTCTCTCTTTTTTTTTTTTTGATGAAATATGGTGTTGGGTTATGTGATTAGGGAAGAGTCTGAAGATGGGGAAAGCGAAGGTAGATACACGTTTAGCGATTCAGGTAGCGATGAGAGTGTGTCTGAGGAAGGAGGACTTGAGAACAATGGGATCTTGCACCCGAATGATCGTTTGGGTTACCTATATCTCCAATACTTTGAGAGATCAGCTCCTTATACCAGAGTTCCTCTCATGGACAAGGTTAAACCAAACCTCTCATGTAGCCAATCCATAGTTGATTTTCATCGACTGACACGTATGATATGTGTTGATTCCAGATCAATGAATTAGCTCAGAGATACCCTGGATTGATGTCGCTGAGAAGCGTAGATCTTTCTCCAGCTAGTTGGATGTCTGTAGCTTGGTATCCGATTTACCACATACCAATGGGAAGAACCATCAAAGACTTGTCCACTTGTTTCCTCACTTACCACACTCTTTCCTCTTCTTTTCAAGGTGCGGATTCTCTCTCTTTAACTCTCTAACTCTCTGTATCTACTGTCCTTTAGCACGGTCCGGTTTGATTGATGCTTTTGTGATGTTACAGATATGGAACCGGAAGAGAATGGTGGAGACAAGGAGAGGATGAGAAAGGAAGGGGAAGACATAACGCTGCACCCATTTGGGATGGCTACTTACAAGATGCAAGGCAATGTTTGGCTTTCCGATGACCACGATGACCAAGAGCGATTGGTTTCGCTTTACAGCGTTGCGGATTCTTGGCTAAAGCAGCTCAGAGTCCAACATCATGATTTCAACTACTTCTGCAGCATGTCGATGACTCATCGTGGCTAAAACCTGGTTCGACTCACTGTGTTTGTTCTGTTCCTCATAAAGTATTAAGTTCTTGCTTTGCTGTGGAACCGCTGGGTGGTGTTTTTCTTAACCGCAATCGAGGGAGTTGGCTTGGCAGCGTTTTGGTTAGAATAGCGTTTTTGAGTCTTCCCTAACCTTTTGAGAGATATATATCATATATGTATGTATGTATGTCGTATATAAAAGTCTGTTGCTTGTGGAAACAGAGGAACTGTTGTTGCTTGTTGAAACAGAGTTGTTGTTTCTTGTAAGTTATATATTACATTGTCCACAGGAAAATAACTTTATTGTACTTTTGAAATAGTACTGTAACAAACTACTCTGTTAACAGTTTTTGTTTATATAAACAATATAGTTGGAGAAGCAAAATTAAGAATCTCATATATTCAAGTAGAGTGTAATCTGTTAAATGTTTTTATTAACAGATTGGATAATCAAGTTGGCCAAAGATGAAAATTAGAGAGGACAAATATATGAGAGTTGGATAACCTGAGCTGATATGATTTAAGTTGGGGACCTCTTTGGTTTAAAAATGTGAAATATATGAGAGGACAAAAAAAAAGATATGGAATTTTGACTTTTTATGGATTTTCATGTTTTGTTTGGTTTCTCGACCAAATTTCCTAGAGTTATTCCAACCTTTTTTAAGTTACTTACTGAAAACGAATCATTGCCTAGGAAAAAAATAGGAATCGTGGAAATGTCAAATGTGGTGATAACTGATAACTGGTAAGGCATCTTATCTTATCCTTCAAGTTAGGTTTCAAAAGTGATCCCTTTAGTGGATAAGACCAACATATTCATTTTACGAACCCCAAAGCAAACGTAAGAACCTTATCTTATTTTGATTTCATTTACATACAAAGGGTCATCAGTTACGCAGAAATTTCAAAATAACGGTTAGGATGATGAAATTTATGTCGGCAGGGACAATGGAAGTAATGATTTTGGTTTTGGGTTTGAAGATCTGTGAAGGAAAAGAAGAAGAAATTGTAGATTAATTAATATCATGTCATATAAAATCAACGACAAAACCACTCACTTGTTATATAAAAAGAACCGACAAAAATATTTCATAATTCATACATCACAGAAACGAAAAACGTTCATTTTTAATTACAAAAGTCAAAGGTTACACGTTCACTTGTTAATTTCCACACCATCATCAACACTGTTACCAGTCAAGAGTGCATCATATAGACAGGATTGAATCTGTTTTTCGTGATCATTCATTTACGACTTTTTTGGCTTCATTAATTAACATTTTCTTTTCGTTCATAAATTCAATTAATGTACAACATAAAGATAGAAAATCAGACTACATTAGAGAAAGGAAAATGATAAAAATAAAATTCTATTGGAACAAGAGATTATAAGCAGGGAGATCTTGAATCCGATGAATATCATCCAAAGAAAGCTCTCTCTCCAGCTGATTCCGAGTTGCCTGTAATACTTCCTGATAGATACACCAACAGTAGTATAGTTACAATCATCAATCTTTACAGCTACTGATCAAATGTTATAGAAAAGAGAGATTAACTAGAGAACTATGTACATTGAATTCCATGTAAGAAGCGTGCATAGCAAGCCATTGAGCATCCATCATCGCGAAAGCTATACAATATAGTACATCGAAGGCCTTCTCGTCCTCTGCGATTTTTTGTACATGGTTTCTTGATTATTTAGCGAATATTATACACTAGTAACTTTCTGAAACCACATTCTTTTCAAATTTAAGTTAGAAACTATTTACCTTCTAAGAGTTTGAGGAAATTCAATCCTGGAAGACATTTCGGCTTTGCTGCAAAATAACAAAACAAAGATTTTAAAGTTTTTTCAATTGCATCACTCTGAGAATATTTGTGTGTTAAAATAAAGAAACGTACGAGAATTTTGTAAATCGAGCATTTGGATCAACATGAAGGAGATGTTGATTCCGGCCACCGCAAATGGGTACTCCCACTGTGCCCTGTCGCCTCTTTGTTTGAATAATAGCCTCCGGAAACAAACCTTCACAAGTTTCATTTGTAAAAACACATTTTCACGTTTGGTTGGAGCAAACAAGTTAAGCAAACAAGCAAATATGTGAAATAAATATCTATATACGAGCAATTACCGGATAAGTTCTGGAGGAAAATAACAAATTCTCAAGAGCGATGAATCCGCAACCCCTACAAACAAAAAGTTAAAATGAAACAAGAGTTAAGTCTAAGTGTTTTCCCTTTAAGATGTTTATACATTTTAGTATAGACCTGATATTACCTGAAATCGGTAGATGGATTGGGACCTTGCCATCCCATATCTTTCCATTGTTCTGTCACTAAACCTGTGAGACTAATATTCGGAAACGCTGCATTCCACAATGCTTTAAGTGATTCCTGCAGCCATTAATTAAGCAAATAGATTCACAAAATGCTTATAGCAAAAACAAGAAGATGTTTCATTCGTTAGACCACCGTTAAATGTCTTATTGATAAGGTCAATTCACCTACCTGATGGTCAGGACGAGCCTCGTCGAAAGGTACAAGTACACGTTCTTGCAGCCTTTGAAGTCTTTCCTCCTATACATGATGATTGGTTACGTTACGTACAACTCCAAAATGTCTTACACTTATATACATGAAGATATTTAAAAATGGTGACAATGCTAACCTGAAGAGGAGACAAAGTGTAGTCTACTGATGACTTGTCATGACGTCTATTGGAGCGTGTGAAGAGTCCTCCTATCCATGACCTTGTTCCAACCATAGCCGTAGCTGTAACCACCGGTTCACTAATAAACATTTATATACAAAAATGAGATGATAGATCTAGTTAATTATTATATAACTAGTAAAATTATTCACATGATCCATAGATCTTTTTATCAATATGTTTAACCCTTAACTATACCCTGTGATCTCTAGCTATATATTAATCACTAAAACATAGTATATTTAGCCAAATGAGCTATTACGTGAGTGGAACTACTTGACCGGTGCCATCTCGGCTCTTTGCTGCCTTTTTCTCGCCTTTCCCACGCTTCATCCTCCTCTACCTGCACACATTTTCAGACATATGTTTGTGTTTGTGTTTGTGTTTGGATAGACAACATTATTAGCATTTAGCAGCACACATGATTCTAAACTCATCTTTGAGTGATCTTACTTACTTACAATTACAACCAAAGTAACACTCATGTACCGTAGATTGAAAGATTAAATAAAGAAACGGGTGGAATTAAGAACAATGTAAGTGCGAGACTGAAGTGGGGTCGCTGTTTACCTAATTCTGATGAAATAGTGCAAATATGATATGAGTTTGGAGAAGAAGAAAGTAAAGAAGAGATAATTACTTGGCGAAGAGACAAACGAGAAGGAAAGTATTGCCTATGCTTCCTGAGCTTCATTAGAGGGAAACAAATGTTGAAAGAAAAGAAGATTAACTAATGATATCATGATAAGGAGAATGCATGATAAGGAAAAAAAATGCATGATAAAGAGAATTTTGGCATTACCCCTACATCCAAATTAAAGAGTCATCAAAAAGTCTAAACCAAGATAAGTCTGAGAAAGTATTAAAAGCTATACGTTTTGCAAAATTTTGGGAGGAAAAATCTAAATTATGCAAGTTGGATGGTAAAAAGCTTAAAACTTCCCGGAAAATAGTTTAAGAAAGAAGGAGAAGGGAGATATATACAGAGTTAAGTTGATCACAGATAAGTTTTAGTGTTGTTTTTGGTTGCGTACAGGTCAGAGAGCTTAATTTTTTTTTGAAAAATAGAAAATATGTTCTTGATTATTTAACACGTTTAACTAAATTAGACAGAATTGTGGGTTGTTATACATCAGTTTGTAACTTTTTTCCTCCTTAATTTAGAAAAAGACAAGAATCAAAAGGGTAAAAGAATGATTTATATATTCAACAACCCATAATCAAATTCCATTTCCCCTTACTCATTTTCTTTTTGGTATGATTGTATACAAAATGGTGTCCCTATGAGTTGTAAGTTGTAACTAACATAATAGCGCAATTAAAGGGTACCCTTTTTCTTTTCAATTTTTTGTTTGTAATGCAAATTTTGGACCTTCACAATGCATTGAATAAAACATTAGTTGCAAACAATGATAATCAAATTTTCACCGTTTCACGAGCAAAACGATATGATTGAATAAAAAGGAGATGAGGGGAACAAAGTTACCTGTTAATCTGTTATAGACAACATAGAAAACAAGACAATCGAGGAGGAGATATGGTGTAGTCACGATGATGACGACGACGGAGGAGACAGAGGAAAGAGAAGAAGAAGAAAATAGAGGAGAAAGAAAAAGAAAAAAGAGGCAAAAATGGAATTCTTCATTGGAAATTTGCCAACTTTTAGAAATTGCAGTGGATGTAGAGAGAGAGCTGTGATCCAAAAGTGTTTTCTCTTTTTCTTTTTTTTGGTTCCTCTCTCCAAATCTAACCATTGACCGTTAAGTTGCCGCCTTCTTCTCTCTTCCACAAAATTCTTCTTCACAACATTTGGACGGTCCAGATTCTTCACACTTGGCCTATCAACGGTGATCAGATCAGTTAGTTAATAAACAACAGACTCAACTTTGGTTTAAAAGCCCAGCTCAAGGCCCAACATATGAGTGATAGAGAGATATCAGAGAGACTCAGAAGAAAGAATCCGAAGCTAGTGATCTGATTGGTTGAGAAGGATAGCTTTACGCTTGAGGACACGTGTCACTAACCCAATACTACCTTATCTTTTTTTGTCTCTCCTCAAATCGACGGAAAGTCAGAAAGACACTGAACTCTAGCATCTTCCGTTCTGTACAGCAATGGCTCTTCAGGCTGCATGTTCTCTTCTTCCTTCTACCATTTCAATCCACAAAGAGGTATGTTTTCGCAATTACCAATATTTGATTTTGGATAAACTCTAGAAATGTCTGAAGAAATTTACCTCAATGCCATGGTGATTTTGCAGGGTAAATTCAGTGCTTCTCTGAAGGAGACGACTTTAACTGGTCTTTCAGTTTCCAACCATCTTAGAGCCGACAAGATCTCCACCTTGTTAACTATCAAGGTAAAACCAATAACCTCATCGATGTTTTAATTCTGATATGATCGGAATGTCCTGAAATTTACTCTGTTCCGTTGCAGGACCAGAGAAGACAAAAACCGCGGTTTTCCACCGGTATTCGTGCACAAACAGTTACAGCCACGCCGCCGGCAAACGAGGCCTCGCCGGAGCAAAAGAAGACTCTGAGAAAAGGCACTGCAGTGATCACCGGAGCTTCTTCTGGTTTAGGTCTAGCCACTGCCAAAGCTTTAGCAGACACAGGGAAATGGCATGTGATAATGGCTTGCAGGAACTTTCTCAAGGCCGAGAAGGCAGCAAGATCTGTAGGAATGTCTAAGGAGGATTACACAGTTATGCATCTTGATCTTGCTTCGCTCGAGAGCGTGAAGCAGTTCGTTGATAGTTTCAGGAGAACAGAAAAGCCCCTCGATGTTCTTGTCTGCAATGCAGCGGTTTACCAACCAACTGCCAAAGAACCTTCTTTTACAGCAGAAGGGTTTGAGCTCAGCGTTGGGACTAATCATCTCGGACATTTTCTTCTTTCAAGATTGCTTATTGATGACCTGAAACAATCGGATTATCCATCAAAACGTATGATCATCGTAGGATCTATAACAGGTAACTAATAATAGACAACGAGTCCATTCCTACATAAGGAAATGGTTGGTTCCTAGTTTCAGACAGTGAATGTTCATTTCTATGTTCTTGTAGGAAACACAAACACATTGGCTGGGAATGTGCCGCCAAAGGCAAACCTTGGAGACCTAAGAGGCTTAGCATCAGGACTGAACGGGCAAAACAGTTCGATGATAGATGGAGGAGAGTTTGATGGAGCCAAAGCTTACAAAGACAGCAAAGTGTGCAATATGCTGACAATGCAGGAGCTTCACAGACGTTACCACGAGGAAATAGGTGTGACGTTTTCTTCTCTTTACCCTGGCTGCATCGCCACAACCGGGTTGTTCAGAGAACACATACCTCTGTTTCGGCTTCTGTTTCCGCCGTTTCAGAAGTATATCACCAAAGGCTATGTATCTGAAGAGGAAGCCGGGAAAAGACTAGCACAGGTCAGTTTGTAAAGCAGGATTATATTGAGCTCTTTTAACAGATTCTTGATTGTTTTGATACTGAGGTTGTGTGACACATATAATGTAGGTTGTGAGTGATCCGAGTCTTGGAAAGTCAGGAGTGTATTGGAGCTGGAACAACAATTCGTCTTCTTTTGAGAATCAGCTTTCCAAAGAAGCAAGTGATGCAGAGAAGGCAAAGAAACTGTGGGAGGTTAGCGAGAAGCTTGTTGGTCTGGCATAAATTAACGAAGATTACCATCTCTTGTACCATATACTAGTATCAAACAATATATATTGGAGTGAAGTTTTAGCAGAGTATAATAAAATAGTCGAGAATTTGAATCTGCAGACACTTACAGTTTGATAAACTGCTCCTTAGTTATTAATTTCGAAGTCTTTCTACTTTTTTGATTTCTTCCTTCAACTACGCTTCTCTTTTGATCGTTCCTTCTCGAATCCGTGCTCTTATCAATAGACACCCCAGATAGCATCAACTACTTCGTCATCCACTCATCCACATCATAATCGATATTGGAGATCAATCACGGACCATTCCTTCCGAACTCATCGAAATTCCCGAGAAGTAAACAAACCTAAACACATAAGCCCCATGTCACAAAATCCGCAGCATCGTTCGTAAACATGGTTCGTATCAACTGAGACGAGTCCTCGCATTAGTAAATTGAGAGAAACTCCATCTTTCCCGATGATCGGGAGTATCAATACGGTTTCAACAGAGCCGGTGGAAAATATTAATGTGTCTATAAAAACGACGTCGCATTAAAGTTAATGATGGCCCAAAATGTGAAATGTTGTGATGGGCTTTTTAAAACGTCGTCGTATTAGAGTTCATGATGGCCTAAAATGCGGTGAGCGTGGATCGAACACGCGACCTTCAGATCTTCAGTCTGACGCTCTCCCAACTGAGCTATCCCCGCTTGTGATATCTTTCAAATAGTATATTAGAAAACCTGTAAAGAGAAACCATTTACCAATCTACATACAATTGTATTCTCGCACCACTTCGTATCAATGAGTGAAAAGAAGATTTTGATAGTCGCTACAAAATGCCATTTCCATATCAAGTGAATTACAAAGAAGTTTTTGATGGTCGCCCCAGCAGCAAAAATTTGGTAAAGTATATTGATGGAGAGAGTAATCAATGAGTGTGGACAAGGCAATTCTCATTCACCATCTATCTGAGAAACTTTGGGCTAATTGGAGTCATCAAAATCCAGGTACATTCTGTAAGCATCTCTATCTGTCGAGTAGTAGCTTTTCACCAGAGAGTCTACTTGAAACCCGAACTTTTTGTACAGATTCACAGCAGCAATCCTCGTGGGGTCGACATGAAGTGAGACACGTTGCACCTTTCTGCTTCTGCACTTCTCGATCGCTGCTCTCAACAACGCTTCTCCATGGCCTTGTCTCCTGCAGCTCTCCTTCACTGCATAATCCAATAGAAAACAGAGGATTGTAAACAGAGGATTCATCACTGCGTCATTTCATCGAACAGTTGGTAGACATGTGCCTATACCTGCGAGCTTGGTTATGGAAGCAGAAAGAGAAGACGGCCAAGAGTACATGACATAGCCCACAGTTTCTCCGCCGGCGTCGACGTACAGCAAACCGGCGTTTCGTTTGCGCAGCTCTCCGTCGAAAGTTTGAGAGAGAGATTCGTGTTTAGGGAACGTTTTCTTCTCAAGCTTCATGATCTCCTCCACCACCTTAGCCCAATTAGTCGACCCTCTAATTAGTTCCACCACAACTCCTTTCTCCATTGTACAAAGATTCGATTTTTTTGTTTTCCGGATGTTTAATTCTCTCGTTTAGTGTGGAAGGAAATGATGACGCCATGACCGGCGAATTCTAGAAACTATTCAAAATTGTGAAATAACCCCGCATATTTTAGTTTTGTAACAATTTAGTCCCCAGAGAGAGAAGAGAATAAAATAAAACCAGAATCTGAATGCATAGGATCACAACAGTCCATGAGACCAGAAACCAATAAGGTTACAGTTTGATCAAATCGTAGTGGAAAACTTCAAGAAAGTATGTTTGATTTCATTCATCCATTGAAGTAGAAGAAACAATCAAGAACCATAATTAGTGTGCTCTAGATAAGTATGGATTGACAATAAAGGAAAATTTCATTTTATGGTAGAATCTTCTCAATCTATCTTTCTGAGCTTGAATGTTTAGAAACAAATCACTTATATGTGCATAGGAGCTAGACATGGAAGAAAGAATGTCACAGACGAAGGATCAAGACAAGACAAACTCCAACCATAAAGGCAACCAACGTAGACACAAAGGCCATAATGACAATTGCCATAGCATTTAGGTTAGTTTGCCGTACGAAAAGAACATTACTCAGATGCTGTGACCTGATAATCTCAATCAAAAATTCAACAGAACAAAGCATTGGAACGGTGTTGCACAGCATAAAAACCGTGAATGCTGCTGTTTTGACCAAACCTGTGATGCTTAATTCAGGAGCAGAACTGATGTAAAGCTTTGTACATGTGAAACCCATAACAATTGTCAGAGTTACCACAGCTGTTGCAGTCCACTTAAGAATTTTGATACCATCCTCTGAAGTTTCTGTATTTTGCCGGCTGTGTCTTCTGTGACGCTGTGAAGCACCCAATAGAATTGGTTGTGAACCATTTGGTGAACGAGCAGATCCAAAGGCCATTTCCAAGTTAAGTACCTGTACAAGAACATGTTTTATATAGTAAATCATAAACTAATGTTTCTTTCAGTTGATATCCAAAAGAATAATTAGAACATAAACATGGAAATACACACTCACAGATTACCTCAGATGCTTTTGAAATCTAGTCGATGAAGGAGGAGGAAGAAGAGGATGATGTTGAAACTTTGAACTTTGTCAAGAATTTTGGGGAAAGAAACCACACTATTTGATCCGATCAAGCCATTGACTTTAATCGCAATAAGAAAGAAAAAGTCTGAATGCGCGTACCAAGCAGCATCAATAATTTAGCTTGCAAAGCAAGCTATTTAAATAATAGAATTAGTTCGTTGACTATATATAACACAAAAGTCGATGATTGGGAGTTTTTGTCTCAACTTCTTCTTCTGCCTCTTTGTTTCCTCTCCCGATGCTGTCTATTCAATCATTGTACTTTGTTTCCTCAGTGACATATTGTAGAAAGATTTGGGTTTTTTCGTGGATGTTTGATTCTCTCGTACTTTTTTGACCCAACATGTTTTAGTTTTGTGTCAATTAGTCCCCGGAAACAGAAAGAGAACAGAATACACCAAGACAGCCTAAAGAGACCACCATAGCAAAACTACAGGATAAATGGATTAGATTAATCATTGTGAAAAAAACTTGAAGAAAGTTGTAACTGATTCATCCACTGAAGTACAAGTTCTAGAATCAAAGTACATGGAAGATTGCAGAGAGAAACAATCAAGAAAGAGAAAAAAATGCTCTAGACAAGAAAGGATTTGATTGACAACTTTTGATTTCATTCCAAGTCATCGTCAGTATCATTCCACACAATGAGCATAAGAAGCCAAAAAGGGTAACGCAAGACATATCTGAAAAGGGTTGGACTCGACGTATAAGGCAATACAAAAGGAACTACCAGCAGAACAAGCATTGGCAAGAAGATGCCGCCTGATGCAGCTAGCAACAAAGGAAGCCAAACCTGGTTTCCCACCACTACAAACATACCGGCTAGAAATGCCACAGACATAGAAATAAGAGCAAAGCCAAGAAGCGGCAGCACGAACCTGAAAACATTGAGGATCAAAACCAGATCGCCAAGTTGTGCCCATATGAGAGCAACAGTCGTGAGAACAGCACTGTACATTGCAATTGTGTTGGAAACCACAAAGACTTGCAACGCAACTGGTTTATACCAATGTTTTGACTCCTCAGGTACTTTTGTCACACTGAAAGCTGCAGAAAATGCCACAGTGGCAACGAGTATAGCCAGCAACAGCAGAGTGTTGACCCTATCTTTGTACTTTTTGGCCGATGGTATCTCATTGGCCTGGATAATTCCTTCCTGGGGCCCATGTGCCAAAAGTGGATCATAAGGCATTAATTTTAGAGCTCTTGGTGTACCAACACACTCTAAAGCCATCCATGTCAGTCGCTGCAATGTAAAGCCGTATGCGGTTATCAGATAGTGCAGACCCAAGGGAAGATATAATAAAAAGATATCAAAAGAATGTACCTCGCGGAAAGTGGGGTTCAATTCCATACATTCTTCAGCTGCATCAAGAGCTGTAAATCCCAATTTGTTCTGTTCACCCACATTAACCCTTCCATCATTTATAAGTGTATGCACAATCTTGGGATACCAGGACATTGTAGCCAAGTGTAGTGGAGTGTTTCCTTTATGATCCTTCTGATTTATGAGGACTGCATACTTTTCGTTTCTGAGAATGTATTTGACAACTTCATTTTTCCCACATTCAGCTGCAATGTGAAGGACATTTTGACCTTGTAAGTTAAGTAGCTCAATCGTGTCAGGGCAGAATTCCAGGATAACTTCCAGAGCACCCACATGACCTCTTCTGCACGCCGAATGGATGGGGAAGAAACCATCATGATCCCTCACATAAGGAACGTTTTCAAACCCCTGTAATAGACGGCGCACTCCGTCATCATATCCTACCGACGCTGCATATGAGAGAGGGCTCCTTTTTTCTTCGTCCCTTGAGTTGATGAGATTTCCGTACATGGGAACTAATAGACTATTTAAGATCGCTGCCATATTATATAAAACAAACAAAGATGGTTAGTTTCATATGATAAAGAAGAATTGAAGACCCAAGAAACAGCTCTAGGAACGTAACCTATGTTTCTGCTTTTGATGGCAGCATGCACAACTGATTTTCCTTCAAAGCGAGCAGCAGGATTTTGTAGCATTTGGTCCACAAGCAACTCATCCCCAGCTTCAGCTGCCATATACAAGGGCGATGCTCTCTCTTCGTTAGGAATATAAGAAACCCTTACATCGACGGCGATGAGAGCCAAAGCAACATCTTGACGGTTTGCTTTCAAAGCTAGGTGCAGGGCAGTGTTTCCTTCATTGTTCTTCACTAACCAACAATCTTGTACTCCCTCCTGTCTTCCTTCTCTCAGTAAAATTTGCATTCCATTCGGTAGTATTCTCAAGTGGTTAATAAGAAGGATCACAACCGGTGCATGGCCTGCAGCAGCTGCAACATGGAGAGGAAGATCACCATGGAAGTTTGGTCTTAACAAAAGGCTTTGGTAATCATTCGGAATTGGGTCCCAATTCTGCATAACGCGTCGCTCAAAGTTGATAATATGCTCAAGTAGTTGGACGTGACCATATATGGCAGCAAGGTGGAGGATTGTATTTCCTTGAGGGGTTATTTCTCTTAGAACAGGTCCTTCAAACACTACCACATCAAATTCGTCAATGTTACCTTCTGTGGCTGCCATATATAGTCTTTTTGCCATGTAATTGATTGCCTCAGGGGGTGAAACATCAGCAGCGTTAAGTAGTTGTCGGTGGCGTAATTCCCTAATCCTGGCTTTTCTGTGCCTTAGAACAGCAATTTCTATGTCAGACTTCCCCATGATCTTAACTCTCGAACCTTCTGGTTAGTGTCTTGACAAGGTACCTTAAAGCAAGAAGCTGTTGGAACATCAAAAAGAAATCAGTGAGAAGGTAAGTGACATGGAAATCACAGCTTAAATCGATTTAGTGACTGAAATGCTTTGGTGCATACATACCTGAGATTTACAAGGACATTTACCATCTGAGAGCAGCCTTGGTGAAGGAAACAAGATAGACAACAAAACGTATGGATTATTATACTCAGGTTGTAAAGTGCTTGATTAGATTATTTTGCAATGTGCTTGATTATACGAATCGTGCTATGAACGAGGTAGATAAGATGTGGAAGAGGGCAAACATTATTGGACTATGCTTAAGGCTTCCAAATGATTACAGTTTACAAGCTGGTGAAGGCATATACCAGCACAATTTCTCTGATTAAAGTAATGTAGTATCGTTTTAATACTAATGAAATAGATATCATGCAAGAAAGTAGCAACACAGATACTATAAAGGACTTTTTTAAGACGGAGACTTGGGATAAGAAGAAGTCAACCAAGTAGCCATCTCTTGTTCGCTGAAAGTTTCTTTACTCCTCAGTGGGGAATTCCATCGAGCAATTGGTCGACATAGTTCGTAAAAATCCCTCCCCTTCCACGTGAATAATGAATTGGTCGCCTTCGTGTGAGACTCCTCGTCTCCTCCTAGTCGAATATCAAGCAATGCATTCGTTTTGACGGAAAGTTTTGTTCTTCGGCCGTGTTTTCGCCACAGGATGATCCCGTAGCCAATACCAACACGCTCCTCTCTCCATCTGTTTTCCATATTTACTCGGAGAAAACTTTGGAAATGTAAAGGCGGAATTATACAGATTACATGCAATCACGGAAAGACCCCAAAAGTTTTAAACATTTCATTAGAAAACCCATAAAGCTTCAATTTCCGAGAAACTATCCGAAATTATGAATTGGCCCAAAACGTTTAGCTTTGTCACAATTTAGTCCCCAGTGAATATGATAGACGTAGCTGAGTTTGAAACTAGAGTAATAACAGTCTAAGAGAACATACACGCATATAAACTAGACAATGCCTTAGAATATGCAGAGGACCTGATCATGATTGTTGCTAACAGTAACATAACTCAGAACTATCATCACCCGCTTCACCAATTGTTAGGTTCAATGTAAGAGCCTCAGTATATTTAATGTTACAAGGAGATGACTAAAGCTCCAGCATCACTTATTTGATTTTGAACACTTTCTTTATACGACACAATAACAGAGCATTTTTACCATCAACCAAAAAAGAATCAGGAAACAGAGAAATTAAAGAAGATGTGTCGGACAAATCCTATAATTGTGATTTGTGAAACAACAAAACACAATTAGGAGCTTATTTGAAATAAGTACGCCATGGGAGAAGGATCAGCAGGAGACAAACTCCGACCATAAAAGCAACCAAAACAGACACAAAAGCAACTGTTACAAGTGCCATGGCTCTTAGCATAGCTTTCTGAATCGGTTGGAAATCACTCTGACGTTGTGCCCAAAGGAGATGCATTAGTGCTACAACAGAAGTGAGCATTGGAATGCTGTTGCACAGCACAAAAGCGACGAATATTGCTTTCTTGACCAAACCTGTGATGCCTAAACCTGGAGCAGAACTCATGTAAACCTTTGTACAGGTGAAACCCATAACAACTGTCACCGCTGCTGCAATTATTGCAGCCCACATAAGAAATTTGATGCCATCCTTTGAATCATCTGTGTTTTTCAGGTTACGGTTAGATCTTCTCCGATGCCGTGAAGCACTCGAGAGAGATGGTTGTGAATCAGCAGATCCCATGGCCATTTCCAAGTTGATGAAATCTCTAGCTGTGAAGAAATTAAAAGAAGCACACACATGATGATAGGAGTTGACAAGAACATGTTTTTAAAGCCAAATTCAGCAATTAGATCATAAAACAGATTCAGAAATTATATCATAAACGCACTCAAAGATTACCTCAGACGCTTTGAAATCTAGTAAAAGAAGGAGGAGGAAGAACAGAAGAAAGAAAATTGGGGTAGCAACCACTCCATTTGATCCGATCAAACCATTGACTTAATCAAAAACAAGAAAGAAAACGTCTAAACGTGCGTACCAATCAACATCGACGATGATGATCTAGTTTGCTAAACAAGCAATTAAATAATATTATTAGGTCGTTGACTTCAAGAAAAAGTCTGCTGATTCGTTGACCTGATCCATGTCTTTAATTTTCATCTTCTTCTGTCTCCTTGTTTTTTACCTCTTCCGGATACCATACGGTCCTAACATCACTAGTTTTATTTCAAAAAGATTGCATGACATAAACACTATTAAACAGAGCATTTTATTATAGCCATTGTTGTTATCATCATCAGTAACAACCAAAAGCATCAGTAAAAAGGGAACGTAGAAGATATTTTGGAGAAAAGCCTTGACTAGTACACGGTAAGATTCACATTAGAATGTCATTGTAAACTCCATTTCTGAAAATCTGAGACATCATATTATCATACATGTCTAGATGGACTGTGACAAGTAGGAGTAGACAGGTACATTTGAGATGCAGATGCATAGAAAAGAGAGAGCTTTAACAGAGACCACTACTTCACTGCAAGAATTTGTCGATGCTGGATGCTAGTGTGGCTTTAGGCACTGCGCCGATGATTGTATCTTTCTTCTCTCCCTTGACGAAGATCATGATGGTTGGGATGCTTCTAACACCGTACGTGCTCGGGGTTGTAGGAGAATCATCTGTGTTTAGTTTGTAGAACTTGATCTTCCCAGTGTACTGTTGTGCTAGTTCATTCACAATGGGATCTATCATTTTGCAGGGTCCACACCATGGTGCCCAAAAGTCCACAAGAACAGGCTCATCAGCTTTGAGAACTAGAGACTCCCATGTTGAATCGTTGACCACAGGAACTGCAGGGATCGAAATAGCAAAACCAACATTCATGGTCATTATGAGTTTAGAATAATGAATGAAGGGGTAACGAAACAATGCTTCACAAGCTAATGCAGAGAGAAAGAGAAAGCCAAATGAAAAAACGTTACTGTAATAGCTAATCTCATCAGCAGTGATATATAATTGCACTCCATTTTCTATTCACCCTAAGAATAGCCTTGGCTCTTCCATAACCCAAAAACATCCAATCTTGCAACAGTGTGTGTGTGATAGATCCAACAAACAAACATCTCAGTTTCCATAGGTACTTCAAAAAGTTCAGTATAGATCCTAATATGCAAACATTCTGGAGTTTCATACAAATGGTAGATGTTCTATTAACCCATCATTTTCAGCATATACTCAAATGTCGGCAATTCCATAGAAAAATTTATACTTTTCGAACTAATTACGAGGTTTAACAGCCAAAATTCACGAAGATTACTTAAGAATTTACACAAACCCACTAATCTTCAACACGAGATTCGTTCATCTACACTCAGAGAAACCTATCAGCAGACATAAATCAAGCCAGACTATTTCCAGAATCAAAGAAAAACAGAACGCATTATCCAGCAAAGAGAGATAAAAGACGAGAACATACTCCCTGTAGCAGTTTCCTGAGCTTCGCAGACGACGCCTCGCCGTAATCGAGAAGCCCTGGAATTCTTGGAGACCGAAGATAAAGAGACGCGAGTCCTCAATCCTCCAGATTCCGGTAACACAGAGAACATCTGTCGAGTGGAGAGTGATACCGTCGTTGAGGAGGCGATCCTCATCTCCGACCGGAGAGAAATCGGAAGACGAGAAGTACACGTGAAAGCAGCCATTGTAGAGAGAGAGAAGCAAGCAAGCAACACACGATAGATTCGATTCCTGAGATTCTCCTGAGCCCGAGATGTGAATGATATCCAGAAAAATTAAGGAGAAGATAAAAAACCAAAAATATCAAAAGGATATTGAAAATGGGAGGAGATAGAAGGAATGATACTGATGTGATGTTGATCTGAAAATACGGTTAAGAGCTCTAAAATTTATAAATCAACCAATAATAATCTAAGCCCATTGGGTTTGCCTTTTATTTATTTAAAGCCCATATTTTAAGATAAGACAAAATGAATAATTTAGTCCTCGTTAGAGAACCCAACTGAAAAACGATGCGTTATTTCGCCGGCGCGTCCGTACTCGATTTCTCTCCGTCTTTACTGTTTCACTGCCGTGAGCTCGGAGCACTTGGCCGGAGATTGGTTATGACTTCCGTTAATTCTCATTCTCGGTCTAGAGAATCCGGCGGTTCTGATGACGGAATCATCACCGTAGAGGAGTGGCGGAGATGGGGCCCTGTGTCTCCATTTCCATCGGCGGTCAAACAGATTGTGGATGATTTGAAGGTTCTGGAGTGTAAATTGAATTCGCCGATAGAGTTCGGTGGAAATGGTGGCAAGTTACAGGTAAACAGAGATAATGATGAGATGAAAAGTCGTTGCTTGTTTCCTTTGAAATCGTTTATGCTTAGATTGTTTAGTGCTTGCAGTATAAAGTTTCCTACTTTCAGAGGATCGTAAGAGTTTATGATTTTGTGTTCAAACTAGTTAGTTAAGGTAGGGAATTGATCCAAACGCCGTTTTGGATTTAGCTATGGTTACCGAATAGCTCTTGCTCCTGGTTACAGTGTGTATAGAACTATAGATGATTCGTCTTATTGAGTAATGCCATTGGTTTATTCGTCAATATATGATTGAGTTGATCAATGGATCTTAAATGTTAGTTAGGTTATAATACTTCTACTACTATGGAACTATCACAGGGACCGTTTGGTGCTTTTGAAGATAAGAAACATAGGGCTACATATGAAGCATTAGATGACCCAGAGAAAAAGTTCAGGTTTTTCTCTGCTCGACAAGTTGCTTGCAGGCTGCTGGGGAGCAGGGGTTATTTATGCCAGAAGGTACTTCATTCACTGTTCTTCAGTTGCTATATTGCTTAGTGGTTTCATGAATAAGGATTCGACTTCCTGAGTGATGACCAATCTTCTTCATTTGCAGTGTTGGCTTGCTATGGAGGACTGCATGTGTGCAGACGTCAAGCCATTTGGTTTATGGAAAAAGATACGTTTTTGGCTGTATATGCATCCTAGGGTTAGTATTTCACCCACCGGTCTCGGCTATTCGGTTTGAGGTTCCGATGGATTAACATGGTGTTTAGATGTTGACAGGATTTCTTACGCCAGAACAACACAGGGAAGTTATTGTGGCAGATATTTGGCGTCCAATCTGCTACTCTCTGCATCTTTGGAATAGCTGAAGACGAAGAGATGATGTGGAACGAGTTTAAGCGAGCAGGTGTTTGATTCGCCTGTCTTACATCACAGCAACTTCGAATGCATTTGTTAAATCTAAAAACCACCCTTGCCGTTTTTTGTTCTGATGGATGCTCAGGAAGAAGCCAAGTCTGTTGCCTCTATCCCAACCAGAACTCGGAACTCACCTTGTCGGTTGAAAAAGCTTTTGGCAATTCAACTTCAGAGAATCCTGGATCTAACATGGTAATGATTGCAACATTATGGCTATAGTCGCTCTCTTCTTCCATCCTATGTTTATGTTGTCCTAGGATAGAAAAGGAAATGTCTTTGATCGCTACAGTTTCTGTTTCCCAGGCAGATGAGGATAAAACTTTGCATTTCATTTTGCTTGATGGGACCTGGAACAATTCAGCTGCAATGCTCAAGCGTCTAAAGGTATATATATATACGTTTTGCAGTTTGTCCTTTTTCAAACTCAAAAAGATGCTTATACTAAAGGTATATCTGTGTAGGATCATGCAAAGTTAGTATGGGGAGATGAAGAACTTCCTTGCATATCTCTTGCAACAGGTGCATCAGCAATGCATAAACTCCGGTAACAATAGTCTCAGATCTCTATATTAGTCTGTGTCCAGAACTCCTCTGTGCTATAAAAAATGGTGATCCCTTTCTACTTCTGATCTTTTACCCTACAGGCCACAACCCTCATGGGACCGGACTTGCACCGCTGCAGCAGCAATTGGACTCCTATCTGAGCTGAGCCTTCTCCCACAGCTAAGCAGCTACGGGTTAGACAAACAAGCTGATGCACTCGAGGAAGCTTTGGTCATACTGCTGGACTCGCTAACAGGACGACGCTTGAGAATGGGCAGGTCTATAACTCGTAAAGTGAGAAACACCATCAGCATTTGCTAACAACAACACAAAACATGAGTCTGGCGGGACACATAACAGTTTTTCTACCATCATCGATGAGGATCAGTGATGGGTGATGAAGCAGAGAGATAGATAATCTAGATTACATCAGATACAAAGATCATGTCTTCGTCCATGTGAGTTTTAATGGTTGAAGCAAACACATAAGTTTTTGTAATCTTTTTAAACCAGTTTCTGTAACTTGAATATGCCTCGCAAGTTTTAAGACCAACTATTGAAGTGTGACAGTGATTACAGGCGGACCCCACCAAACTTAAGTTAGGACAACGCCTCACTTCAAAACAATTTTTTTGCTCCTTTTGTGATGTCATCAAATGAGGAATTATCCTTTTTTTTAAATAAAAGTTTTTGTGTGTTTGTAAGCTACTAATTTCGAAATATGATTAATCTATATACTAAAAAGTATATTAGCTTGAAAAATGCCCAGATGAAATTCATAATTTCATGTTTAATTAGTTAATTGATTCAAATTTTGTTTTCTCTTGCTTTATAAATACGTTTAAACAAATCTTGCATGACCGGTGGAGACAGTTGAAAGAAAAACCAACAACCCAACCAACCATCCAACACTTGAATATCATACTCATTTTACTTTGGTTTATATTCCGTGACTTTGTTTTCCTACATCGTCTCTCTCTATCTATCCTTCTCTCTTCCATAGTTACATTTCACAAATTCAACTCTCTAGAGATCCCAAAAAAAACTATTAAACTGATGGTGAAGCTAACACAGAGATTGGGCGGGTTGGTGCTGCGATTCGCTGCATTTTGTGCCGCATTAGGAGCGGTTATCGCAATGATCACCAGCCGCGAAAGATCTTCCTTCTTTGTCCTCTCCCTAGTCGCTAGGTATAGCGATTTGGCCGCGTTTAAGTAAGTTTCTAATGTTGTTTTATTTGCGTTTATAAACAGGATTGAAGAAAACTTCAAATATGTATTGTAATGATATGTTACGCATTTCTGTGTGTGTATGGCAGGTACTTTGTGATCGCAAACGCGATAGTGAGCGTTTATAGCTTTCTCGTTTTGTTTCTTCCAAAGGAGAGTTTGCTGTGGAAATTCGTAGTTGTCTTGGATTTGGTAATTATACTAGCAACTATAATTATTTATTTTCTTGATCAAACTCTTCGATTATACTGACGTACGTGGAACACTATGCACTGTATTGTCTAATATTGTTATTCATTATAAAACATGTGTTTAACCAATTTTTATTTGTAAATGTGAATTTATCGTGAAGATGGTGACGATGTTGTTGACGTCAAGTTTATCAGCGGCGGTGGCGGTAGCACAAGTGGGGAAGAGAGGAAACGCGAACGCAGGATGGTTGCCAATTTGCGGTCAAGTCCCGAGATTCTGCGATCAGATAACCGGAGCTTTAATCGCCGGTTTAGTGGCATTGATTTTATACGTCTTCTTGCTCATTTTCTCTATCCACTCCGTTGTCGATCCTTTTCTTCTCCGAAAATCTTGAATTGAATAATATAAATTTCAAGACCAAATACGCTTGTATATTGTTTTGTAATTCTGATTTTTCATGCTTGTCTAAAGATTATCAACCCAAAAGACTAATTAATACTTTTTTTAATGGTACTTTCTCACGATAACTTTGTTGACAAAGAGGATAATGTAGTAAGATCTCTTTTTGTACCATGGGCCTCCTTAAAAAAAACTTTGATAAACTATTCCAGTGTTATAAAACACATTTAGGGTTGTTAATTACATTTATTTTTCTTGCGTGTATTATAAGTAACGCACGTTATACTTTTGTTGCTGGAAAAACGGCAAAATTGAATGTAGGAGTACAAGCTTTTGTTTGGTCATTAAAATTACAAAAAAAGTTCTGTAATTCTCACATTTTATCTGCCAACATTTGATTAGGATGGATAAACAGAGAGGAGGTAAAGTCGATATTAGTATATGATAAAAGTTACCTATGTATGAACGGGAAATTTTTTCTAAGATTCTTTTTTTTTTTTTTTTTTTTTTGTAACATCTGCTTATATTAGATCAAACGGTAAATGGAAAATACAAATATTTGACCAACCAAATGGGTGGTGTAACATAAACCATACAAGAAGTAGAAGAAGTATTAGAACTAAACTTAGCAAGAGCATCCGCAGCTTGATTTTTCTCCCTATTAACATAGTCCAATGAGCTCAGAGGAAGCTTATTAATCCAGTATCGGATGTCCCAAAGGATGTTCCCCAATTCCACATTCTGCTTTCCTTGGATATAGCAGACTTTGTAAGATTCTGTAATGAATATAGCAGACTTTTTTTTTTTGATATCACCACATGTACAAAATAGAAAGAAAGGCTGAAACTGTAACTTGACGTAAGTTTTACTTATCATCTTTGAAGATAAATCTACAAAATCCATCCGATTACAGAATCATAATGGGTTGATAATTTCCTGTGATCGTTTTTTCGTTATGTTTGTCTGCTTAAATTTGTTTTCTCCGGCAAACAAAATATTTTACATATTAAAAGAATTTACATAGTCGAAATATAATTAAACTGATAACCACCATAGGTCCATAGTTGATATAATTTTGTAGAATAAAAGATAGACTTGGGAGGTTTTTGTTTTGCGAGGATATGTGCTGAAATACTATTTGCTCTGTTGGAAGACACAATCGTTGTATATGTTTCTCCACTTAATGGATGATGTCAAAACAGATGTTTTTTACGCTAAAATCAAAAGATATTTGATACGCGGTACACACCTCCAAAAGGGTTAAAGACTTAAAGTTATGCCTATCGATGTTAATCCGCATAATGTGATCGGTTATCATCTCGAACAATCCAACCAGCGACAGATTCGTGGGTTTATATGATGACAAAACGATGATTTATGCAAAATAGTTTTGGGCTCTATTAGTATTTAGTTATTTACACAGAATTGTCCCAAAAACCCTAAAAATGCAAAGCAATGATTAAATATGGGCTTAAATTATGGATACGAGCCCAACAACTACGGGTCATTTGCTCTTTGCACAAATTGGTAAAGTCCAATCATTTACTAATAGTAGTAAATTAAACTTTTGACTTTAACCAATAAAGGGCAAGATATAAAAACTGAGCGAGGTTAAATTTATGGCACTAGTGTAAATAGTTATATTTTGGAGGGGTATATGTTTAGGATCGAAGATTATCTATTTTCAATTCTTATCTGCTGCAAGCCTGCAACGCTTTCCCTTAGGTTTTCTTTTGAAACATGATGATGGCTCTCAAATCAAGTGACGCCGATACGGCTGAAGGAGAAAGCTTCGATCTCGAGACGACGAAATCCACAGAATCCATGGAGGCATCTACTGATGAGGATACGGCCGAAGGAGAAAGCACTGATCTCGAGACGACGAAATCGACAGAATCCACGGAGGCATCTACTGAGGAGGGCTCTCCGACTCCGAAAAAACGCAAGATCGGCATGTCTGCGGATTACGGTTCAAGCGACGAGGAGGAAGAGGAGGTGGAGGAGGAAGAGGAGATGGAAGAGGAGGAGGAGGAGGAGAAGAAGAAGAAGGAAGACAGCTGCGAAAGCGACCAAGCATGGGGATTTGATAGCTTCGATGGTTCAGATTATGACCCAAATACAGACGAGGATGATGAAGATTTTGAATGGAATCGGTATTTTTGCCATGTTTACCACAGCCGGGTATGCTAATTTTCTCTTATCACAAATTCTATTTGTTATTCCAAATCTCCCTGAGAGTTTCTTAGCTAAATAGGGGTTGTTTATTTAGGGTTTCAAGGTGGATGAAGAAATCGTTCCCAAAGGATATAGTCTAGGATTAGGTCCATTCCATTTCGATGCTGAGTTTCTGCCCAATGTCAACCCACGTGAGTACATGGATGATATGGTGAAGTTGGCTCTTGATCAACTCAACCAGCGTAATGGAACCAATGTGACTTGTGACCACATCGTGAGGGTCATGGTGAAATGGTGCGCTGGACTCAAATCATACATAACGTTCATGGCTAGGGAGTCTCCTCAAGGGGATCTCATCGAGTATCAAGCTAAGACTCAGTGGAAGGTGTGGCAGAAAAATGCTCATGCCATCCTCTGTAGACCAGCTCCTCCAATGAAGCCTATTCCAGAGAGATATTTGCAAAAGGTGTGAAACTTTCTCTTCCTTCTCTTGTTTAGTTTCCTCTTCTTTCTCTTCATAAGTAGATATGTTGTGTTTATGGCAAGATTTTATTTTCATTCTCATGAATTGTGTGCGTGCATCAACTGAAATTGTCATGGTTTATTAAACTTAATACGAAAGGCATTTGAAACAAGTAAATATGCAATTGAAGATAATTGAATCCGACTCTACTACCTTTAATATCTATTGGCTTGAGCCATTCTGTGGATGAAACAAGATCGAAGGTATGCTTTCCTCAATGAAATGTGTGTGTTTCCAAATTTTCTGTTGCAGATGAGCGAAGCTGCTGAGCTTGCTGCGCTTGCTGCTGCCAAGATTCGACAAACTGAATGGTCTTAAAAAGGAACCTCCTCCTATGAAGTCTATTTAATTATAATTATGAGAACTGAACTTTACATGTTAATGTAAGGTTTGCAGTGTATTAGTTTCTTGATTTCTTCTATAAGACCTATAATGTACTTGTTAGCACTGGATGTGTATTTGGTAGTTGCTCAAAAGTTATGAGTGGATAAGAGTCGTCTGGTTGTGAAGGTGATAAAAATAAAGACTTGCAACTGAAAGCTGAACGCTTAGTCTCAACCAACAGGTCGATGAATTTACACCACCAGAAAAGAAAAGAGTAGACGAATTAAGGTATCAAGTTTTAACAATGACAAGTAATAAAAAAAGCCAACAAAATCCAAAATAGACTCCGAGAGCTGAAGATGCAGCATCGATCCCTGGAAAAACTGGAAGCTGATATTTGTGTTTCTAACACGGGTGAATAAGCATGAAGTTTGACTTATCATCTATGATGATTCGTCCATAACCCTGCACACCCCAATCTTTCCCCAGCTATTTTGAACAAGGAAGAACATCTCTCCTTCTTTCGTATATCCGTATCCCACGATCAAAAGCATGTGCCTCTCTCTTCGAGCTTTTTCTGAAGTCATCGACTCTCCCCGTACGGTGTAGATACCCTGAATTCGATGGATAAAAACACAAGTTTTAGTATTAATTAAGTCGGTTTATTATACGGTATATATTACTTTGTCTATGTAATGAATCGTCTACTAACCTTAGCGAGCCGATAAAATCCGGGACATAGCTCAAAAACTATCCCGACAGGCGACGCATCAACCATTGTTTTGACAAAGTCGACTGGAGCATTTATCACTGTTGTAAATTCCCCCGTTTCCTTATTCCCAATTTTGCTTCCTGCCTTAGAGACGATAACTTTTTCCATGTTGGAACAAATATTTGCAAGAAAAAAAAGTAGGAACCAACTCGTATAATCATGAACAATACCTTAGTTCGTCCTGAAACTTTCTTCTTGAGGAACCCTACGTTCTTCATGTGCTTCAGAGCATCTTTAATGTTCCCGATTGCCAAATACGGTTTCGGTTTCTTGGCTTTTTTATCGAATTTGAGATGCTGAACCAAGTCTTCGTAAAGAAAGTCTTTTGGGTGCTGATGATTGATGTTGTACACTGCCTGATGGAGTCTAGTCAGCCCAATTGCCCAGCATTCTTCTACAAAAAAAAATAAATAACGGATTTACCATAATCAGTTTCGGTGATATACCCATTATAATAAACAAGATATAAATTAATGTTGGATCTTATCAAGTTAATCTTTTTCTTGTTCTGCTTCTATAATGTAATTAGGCTAATGATAGTTTATATATACCGCCCGTTTGCTTGATGACTTCGCCAATTATCGAGTCCCTTAACCTCCAATCTTTGGCTATTACGGAGCCATCTCCGAATTCCTAAAAGAAAAGTTAACAATGGGAGGGAGTATTTAGCCAAGAATCGATCAAATACTTGTGATGAACAAACAACCTCGGAGAAGAAAAGCAAAAAGACCAGATTTTTGCAAATATACCCCTCCAGGATCTTCGACAGGCTCTCCGATTTGGTTTCCTGCGGCTTGAGCATCTCTGCGATCCCTATGGCTGGGTTTGGCTCCGATCGATGGCAAGTCTTTTCCCATTTCTGAAACAAAGGAAACGTTTTCTCAGCCAAAGAACAACCTTTCTCTCCTTCCCGGAGGAAACCAGAAAGAAGAACAAGAAAATGCAAAGATTTATAACTGAGAAGCACGAAATAAGCTTTTAGCAAAAAAAACAACAACCTTTCTCTCCTTCCCGGAGGAAACGAGAAAGAAGAAGAACAAATCGAAAAGATTTATAACACTGAGAAGCACAAAATAAGCTTTACTCGGCAAAAACACAACCTTTTTCCTCCAGTAGTAAACCAGGGAAAAGAGGAAGAAGATGACAATTGGTACGGAAACGCAAACAGAAAAGAACGTTGGGATTATAAGGAAAACTGTTTCCTGCTAAATCAAATCTTTTCGTGGGCCCTACTACTTGATGATCAATTCACAGATGGTCACGTGATCACCCTAGTACTCAAGTGATAAAGAGTCCAAATTGATTGTTAAGGTGAATAGTTAGTTATTGGTCATATACTATGTTTGCTAAATGTTGTGCCCTTTAACCTTGTTCTGGATAATCTATCTACACGCGTCAAACAAGTTACCAGATACATACAAACTTTATGTTTAGTGCAATACAATAATTTTTCACCCAACCCAAAAAATAACCCATGTCCCTTTTTGTGCATTTTAGTGCTTGAAACTAGGCATGCGACTTCGGTTTAACCGAACCGAACCGACCGGTAATTTCGGTTTCTCGGTTATTTCGGAATCTAAAAATCCTACCGAAACTAACCGAAATAAATTTCGGTTCGGTTCGGTTCGGTAGTCGGTTATTTCGGAAATTTAAAATCTTACCGAAGTTAACCGAACTTTTATAATTTTAATTAAAAATCGATTTAAATTTAATTCACTTCGGTTAAATTGGTTTAGTTTGGTTATGCGGTTCTTATTAATTAAAACAAAAAATCAAAACTGCAACATTTCCAAATTCGGCGAGACTCCACAACCAGATCTGTATAGATCGAAATCAACAATCACCGACAAATCTTACAGCCCTCTTACCATTTTGAGATTAAGAAGAAAAGCAATGGAAGAGGAAAAGAAGAGAAGAAGAAGAGGAGAAGAAGAGAGAAGAATCGAAGAAGAAGAGGAGAAGAAGATAATCAGAAGAAGGGAAGAAGAATCGAAGAAGAAGAGGAGAAGAAAAAACGAATCTAAGACCCAGGAAAAAAGAATTGAAGAAAGATTAAAGATGCGGGGGCAGCCATGTTAAATAGTTAGGGTTTTGGTATTTTTCGGTTAACCGTTCGGTTCACTTGAACCGAACCGAACAAACCGATAACCGAACATAAATATTAATTTTACCGATCGGTTATCTTCTAATAACTGAATCATAACCGAATTGCCCAAACTTCGGTTCGGTTCGGTTCGGTAAACTCGGTTCGGTTTTAATTCGCAGGCCTACTTGAAACCATTAGAAAGAACGTCAGTTCATTACATAAATTCGAAAACAGAAAATTCTTCTACTTAAAAAATTATGTTAAATCTTTAATTCATTGTAAAATCAAATGATACTATAATTTTAACCGTACGTTTATAGTATACTATAATTTTTTTTATACGTTTATAGTATAAAAAAAATAAAATAAACACCAAGTTAAAAGGAGCCAATTATTTTTCATATACGAAAAGGAATTAAACATAAGCTATCGGTCACAAAAACCAAATGAATATAAATATACTATTTATATGCACATCCTTCCATTTTGGTGCAACCTATACAAACCGAGAAAGAGACACCATGTTTAATATACAGACAAAAATAGACATGAATACTAAAACAGAAGAAATGGGCTTATATGCGTGACACTCGTATATTCTTTTTTTTTGTCGTTTCTAATCTGTATACTATATTTTATTTTACATGTATATCTCACAATAATAGGAGACAACATTATCAGTTTATCACTAGCTGGAAGTTTGGAACCCTAATCCTATAAGGTTTCAGGCCCATGAAATAATTAATCATTAAGTGCCCCCTGTTTCAGATTACCATTGTTTGAATTTTGTATCTACTTAAAAAGTTTCAATGCAATAGTCTGAATTTTGTGGGTTTATTCTTTATAGTTTCAATTCAAAGTATAGGTTTTTCTTTTCAATTCCGTATTTACTTGAAAAGTTTGAAGTATTCCTGTTTTCTTTACGGCAAAGTATTATGTCAAATATTAGAAAGAAGTTACAATACAAAAGATCTGATAGCCACAAAGGTGGGTTCAGTCTAAAAGAATAGAAAACAGAATTACATGGTTCCTTTGAAGCTAAAATATGTGCTTAAAAAGTCACTATTTTGAATTTTGAAGGTCCTTGGCCTTTTCCTATTTTCTGATTAAAGGTTATTTCCCCACTTCCCATGCATACACATGCTATTATGCTAACTCGTGTAACACACACTACGGGTTGGATAAAACCATGGTGATCTGACAAAGGTTTTTTTCCCTAGCTAGTTCGGGTTGGATTAGGACAGGTCTGGTTTACTCTTTCTTAATTCTATCGTCTGGTTTACTCTAATTTAACCAGTTTGACAAAACGAGATGGCACTATTGTATTAGTAGGGGGGAAAAACATAAAAGGGTTCATGGATTCCCTTGCAAGCAGCGAGACCGAGGTGACGCAAATCATGGATCTCTCGTTGCCTCTTGGAAAACGCATAGCCGAAACGCTTTCACCAGCGGATCCTGTTGACGACGAGGAAGGAAGCGGGAAAGAGGACAATGAAGAGAAGGGAAGCAGTGAAAGCGACCAAGTTTGGGGTGTCGATAGTTTCGACGAATCAGACTACTCGTCTCCTGACGAGGAGCCTGAGGATGAGGATGATCTTCAGTTGCGTCGCTATTTGCGCCATGTCTACGCGAGCCGTGTAGGTTGATTTCTGTAATGCTTTACACTTAGAGATCTGATTTATCGTCCTCTTATTTATTATCTTGTTTGTTCTCGACAAAGAGATGGTTCCTAAGGATCTCTTTCAAGGGTTTCGCCGTCTGACTCTGGAGCGCATTCTCGTAAAACCCAATATCACGGGGCGTGAGTATATGGAGAATATGGTGCAAGTGGCTATTGACAAATACAACCAAGAGGAGGTTAGTATCAACACCGCGCGGCTGATTACTATGTAAATGACTAAATCAAATTCAGACAATTTTATTTTTAATTGTAGAATGCAAGACGGTGGTGCCTGACCATATTGTGAGAGTCGTCGTGCGAATGAGCACTGGAGTCAAAGCTTATATTACTTTCATGGCTAAGGAGTCTCCTGAAGGAGAGCTTGTAGAGTATCAAGCAAAGACTGAGAAGGTGTGGCAGAAAACCATCCATGCCATCCTTTGCAGACCAGCTCCCTAAAGATTAGGCTGAGATATTTCATTGACTTCTTGTTTGATTTCCTTTTCCTAATTTGATATTCCCTCTCGATTCTCGAATGAATAGTCGTCCATAGGTTTTTATTCGCTGGTTGATGTTGTAGAGAATCAAGAGAATATATAATATCATATAATGATATGTTTATAATTGTGAGTATTATTATTGAGATATGTATATATCTAGTTTAGGTAATTAGGTTTAATGTTAATATCTTTACCTCTCTATATAAGCTGTATGTCCATCACCATTAGTGAATATACAATTCTTCCATTACAAACCTCTCATCATATTTACAGATGTTATATGGTCTGGTTTTTTTGTTTTTTTATTAGAGATAAATATGTACAGTTTACTATAGATTTAATATCTGTCTTCACTTTTCTCTTTGGTTATCTTTCAAAAATGAAAATTAATACTATGATTCAACTTGGAGTATAGTTTAAAAAGACAACTAAGAAAATTTGACGGGTGGCAGTATTGTAAATTAACCACGTGATAACTTATTTATGTGAAAGATATTTTTATTCACTCTTGTCTAACTTTAGGGCTTTCGCATTGTCCTTCACTTGAAAAAATATGGCTACGAAGTCCGCTGAAGGAGAAACCACCGAGCGAGAGACAACGGAATTCATTGATTTATCCACCGAGATCTTGGCGCCGGCAGATTCTACTGCAAACGAGGACGAGGAGGAGGAAGAAGAAGAAGAAGAAGTAGATAGCTGCGAAAGCGATCAAGAATGGGATGTGGATAGCTTCAAAGATGAAGACTTCCATTCGTCGGATTTAAGCGATGATGAGGATTTGCGTCGATACGTGCGCCAATGTTACAAAAGCGAGGTAATTTGGGTAATCAGTGTCTATTGGATCTCTTGAGATGATTTTGTAATTTCTTTATATTGTAGCTTGAGGCAAAGCCTAAACCTTTTGTGTTCATTATCATTACTCAGGGTTTCGATGTGCCTCTAGAGTACCTACCGAGAAGGTCGACCCGTATTTACAGCGGATTTAATCCGGTTGATCTTGGTGATTTTTTCAAAGCACCCTACAGTACAGGGCGTGAGTACATGGAGACTGTGTTGAAAGTGGTCATTGAGAAATACAATGAAGATAAGGCTAGTAGTTTCTACACCTTAATTACTTCTGGATTCGCTTTGTCTAAACAAAAACTATCATCTGAAAAGTTATATGGTCTTGTATACAGAAGAAGAATTTGGTGCTGGACCATATCGTGAGGGCCGTTGTGAAGATGGGCGTTGGGGTCAAATCTTACATAACATTTATGGCTAGAGAATCCCCCGATGGAGAGCTCGTGGAATACCAAGGCAAAGCTGAATGGAAAGTGTGGCAGAGAAACATCCATCCCCTCCTCTGTAGACCAGCCTCTGAGCAGAAGATTAATTGTGCAAATCTATAGAATTAGAATTAAAGTCAAGACTTATGATTCGACCGACGAAAATCAAACGAAGCCAGCGGAGAGACTGATAGTGAGCGCATATTATTCTTCAAAGTTTAAACCCCAAGTTTAAACCGATTAACAATATCTCTCGTATTAAAACTTTTTCTCGTGTGAAATTTACCTCACATTTTGTTCGGGTGTTTTCCTTTAAGGTGTTGTAAATTTGACCCATGGGTGATGTTATATGTTTCTAAATAAATTCTGGTTGATGTTATATCATCACTTTTCAGTTTCAGCTGCGGGTAAATCATCCTTTCTCATTTCCTGGAAAGAAAAAAAAAAGTTTCATGTAGACAAGTGGATTAGATTAGTAATGTAGAAAAGGAAAAATAATAAGAGAAATACTATGAAGAAACGACGGTCGCTATTCAAGTCAACGAATTTTTTGCATCTAAAAACATGCATAAAGGTAAAGGTTTGCATACGAACAGTGAGTGAGATTGCTCTTTTTGTTGGATAAAACAGATTATTCGAAATAAATTGAGATGTGAAACAAATAGAAGCTGAAACTTTCCCCTTTTTGAATATGGGTGTAAGATCTACAATAAAAGGTTGGATCTTTAAACCAGAAAAGGTAGAATCTTTAACGGAAAAAAAACAAAAGGGATCATTCAGACAAACTTTAAAGTAACAAAAAGTCCATAAACCTTGGAAAGTTTAAGAGAATGAAAGCCGAAAAATACTTCGTTTTGTTTGAGCATTTGAAATCGAAATAACCCAACCTCCTCTAGTTTGACATTTTCTAGACGGTGGAGTAAAACAGTTGCTTCGAAATAAATAGAGCCAAATGTGAGATACGAAACAAATAGAAGCTGAAACTTTCCCCTTTTTGAATATGGGTGTAAGATCTACAGTAAAATTGATCCCTCTAGAAAAGTTTGGATCTTTAAACCAAAAAGGGTAAGATCTTCAACGGAAAACCAAAAAAAAATGATCATTTATTCAGATAGACTTTAGAGTAACCATAAACCTTGAAAAGTTTAAGACAATGAAAGCTGGAAAAAGACTTCATTTTGTTTGAGCATCTGAAAAAAAAAAAAAAATCAAGCTCCTCTAGTTTGACATTTTGTAGACGGTGAAGGTATCACTAAACTTGAATGAGAGAAAATATGAAGATAGTGTAAACCTGAGCCTAAAAAAATCATTCTTTTCTTGTTGAATTTTCAAACAACCTCCTAAAGGGTTTCCTTCTGCTATGACAGTAAAGATGGAAGAGAGGAGAAAGTGTGCTTTTTGTGCACAAAAAAAAAGGAAACCCCTTTCTCTGATGGCCTAGTTTCTAGAATTAGTAAAGAAAGTTTAGTAAACCATAAACGCTAAAAAAATAAAACTCATTCTTTTTGTTTACACGAAATATTCAAAGAAAGGAAAGATGGAGGAGAAAGAACAATAGATGTAAATGTGGTTCTTTTATCCTCTTGAGTCAGGTTCGACCCTTCGATTAAAAATATACTCGAGTCAGGTTCGAACATTTGTTATTACGACCTGATTCACTAAAATGTTGTGTTTTGTTTCTACTCAATGCAGATTGTGGATGTGGAGCCTGCTATTGACTGATTAAGAAGCCGAGTGATGTGTGTTTTTCTTTCAAAAAAGTTGTTATTATTATCTTTATAAACCCATATTCATATACTAATCTAGTCGATAACCAACTTATTTAAAAGCGACCTCTTATTATGTTGAACTCTACCAAACCAAATTACTGTATGTGGTTTATTATTCATTTATTATGGGTCATTCATCTTTGTCTTTCAAAGCTCGAAAGACCTCTTATTTTGTTGAATTCTTCTTAATCAAGATGTCATTTTCGATTTTAATATGTTTTACTCTCAAGAGTATATTTTTAATCGAAGGAAGATACACAACAACTCTTATTAATTAATAATTTTTAAAAATTATTTTGAAGAGCAAAAGCTCTAGGAAACAGCGACCAATAAAGACAACACATTTTAAGGTTTAACATTTGGCCAACATCTAAAGACATTATAAATTCCGAAAACATTATCCTAAAGACACATATAAGAGAAAGAAATCAAAGCGACACTATGAATAGTTTAGCATATAGCCAAAATTGAAAGGATATCCTAAATCCTCAAAACAGTTCGGAAAAAATCTCAAAATAAAGAAAGAAATCAAAACAACATTTATGGATAGATCACATTAGCTCATGGGTTTTCACCGATGAATATCCTTCTGTAACCCTTCATTCCCCACTTCTTTCCCAGTTGTTCTGGACGAGTAAAAACAACTTATTGTCCTTGGTGTACCCATATCCCACATCCAGAACCATGAGAGATTTTGTTTTCTCCCCCTCTTATGTTCTTCACCTCATAGATGTCCTGAAATTTGAATGTTAAAGAGTTAATCATTAGTTGAGAGATATCATTTGTTTATTAAATAATGCCATTTTTTGTGTGGTACTCACATTCTTTAACTCATGAAGTTTCTGATCTACGTTGAAGCTTATCGCAACAGGTGTTACATTCAACAAGGGGTTATAAGAAGTGATTAAATACCTAAAACTTTTCAAAAATACCCTAAATAATACTCAGATTTTCCAAAAAAAAATGGACATAGTGCACTGAAAATGTGCACCACTAGCACTTGCCTATATCTAGACTAGTTATAGATAACCAACAACTCTTAATTCATAACTTTAAATTTACTTTGAGGAGCAAACACATTTTAACATACCATGTTTATATATTATTCTTAAATAATGTACATCCACGTCATTAAATCTACCGTCTCTAGATATGAAACTATAGTCTCCAAATTCCTTGTAATAAAAGGAGAGATAGATAAATCATGATTCCAACTCCTTTCTCGTCGGTCTGAGCCGGAGAAGATCAACTAACATGTCTTTCTTTCCCAATTCTCTTTAGCTTTATGCTTCAACTCATTTGTTTTTTATTTTCATTTAGTACCAGCAGAAATTCTCTTCTTTACAGAACTATAACTTTTTGATCGTCCTATTAATGGGCTTTGTACATAAATGTGTCTTAACGGGCCATTTCCTTTTTATCATTGAAAAAAGAAGAAGAAAGAAAACTGACCGTTTCTGGATCCTGGTATCAGTGGTATGTACTGGTTTAACTTTCGAACCGGAATATTTCTGGTTAAAATAACAGGAAACAAAAATTGGTCGCGGTTAGATTTCTTTTATCGGTTTATCAAAGAAAGAATCTGAAATCGATTCAATTTTTCTTTTCCTCTTTCTCGTTTCGATTTGGTTTGTTGGGTTCAAGGACGGGTTAACCATGAACCTAACCCAACGTCCCAACTCCCAACAGTTTGATAGCAAACATGCCACAGTTACAAAAACAAATTCAACAATTTCAAGAAAGTAATGATAATAACGATTCATAAGCATCTCTGTTATATGGTCAAGGAAAAAAAGGTACATATACATTGCTAATTGTTACATTAACAAGAGGTTAAACAAGAAGCAAAAGACCAAAGATTTTCATATAATCGTCAAATTCCCAGGCAAAAAAAGCCCTAAATCAAACTCAAAATCCCTAAATCGAATCGAAATCCTTTCTAATAAGAAGAAAATAACCCAAGACAGCACAAATCGCAGCAACAGCATTGCCTTCTTTTAGAAGAACCTTAAACACGAATCCAAACACTTCTCTTGTGATCTTACGAGCTTCAACAACCAAATCTCTTCTCGATTTCCCAAAAAACGCAAGCAACACAACCACCGCAATCCAAATCACCATAACCGCCGGAACCGCAACAGCCGCCGCCGCAACCATCGACATCACTCCGAAAACCGCTCCTAACACAACAGACGCGTAAACCGCCGGTAATCGCGACGGCGACGGCGACGAAGTGTACTGGATTTTGTACCAGCTAAGTACAGATGTCAGAAAGTTCCACGAGGAAGACAGGAGAATGGCGTAGACAGCGACAAAGAGACAGACCCATGTCCGTCTCTTGCTCATGATTCGCATAAAGATAAGGTACGATCTTGGAGGAGATAACGAAGACGAGCTCGATCCTGCTCTTGGAGATTCAGACGGATCCACCATTTGGAGATCTGATCGAGAATTTTCTTTGGGTGATTTTTCCTGAGTTGGAAATTGAAATCTCCGTGATTTGGGATTTGTACGAAGCTGAAGAGAGAAGACGGAGAAGACAGAAAATTGGTGAAAGTCTTGAGATATGGGGGAAATAGAATAGTCCACGTGAGCCCCACTCTCATATTGAAGCGCGTGCTGTCGAGCCGTCGCTTTTGAGGCCTTGTAGTGATTTACACGCGCTTTTATGTCGTTTATTTCCTTTTTTATTTTCCCCGAGAGAAACCAGACATGGAAACTGGGAACAAGTGAAAAAACATACATACATGGAAACTGCATGAACTTGGAAGCAAACAAGAAAAATGCGATTTGTCTTTCTTTTATAAAATGTGATTTGGCTTAAATCTATTAGTTATCTTAGCCGAACAAAAGGAAAAAAATCATATAACCTTTAATCAATGATAATTATATAATTACTTATGGTAGGTCTTACCAAATAAACTAAAACACTAGCCATATAAGTTGAGAATCTGTGATCGTGTCTTTAAACATGGAAATCTATATATATTTTATTGTATATATGGTAAACCATCTTCCAAGTAATTGGAAACTTGGACAAAATCCCGGAAGAAAAAGAAATGTAAACAGTATTTGGTAATCTATATTGCATTTGAGAAGGAGAACAATACTATATCAATTACAATGTCTCATAAGTGTCCTTTCTTTCATGCATAATTACATTTTTGTTTTGTTTACATGGTTTAGAAAAGGAAGCAAATTAGTTGTCACGACATGTACTCAATAGTCCTAAATTTGTAGTTTGAACTCCAACATGTATTGATAACAATGCTCCACCACAAGTCAATAGATGTTGACATCTTAGTAGCCAAGACATATATGTATCGAGGAAGAATCAACGAATTTTTAGCAAATTAATTTAAATGAGTATTTCACTAAAGCAAATGTTAGTAACTGTATCAAAAGAAAGCAAGTAAACGAATATTTTTTTCCCTAAAGACATCTTGTGAGCCAAGTAAATTTTAAGCAACACACATACACACGCAAACAAGCGTGTACATATGTATTTGGCAACTTGATAGCTATCTCAGTCAAACAATATCTTCCAATCACAATTCTGATCTTTTTGAATTCGTGATTCGTCTCCTATCACGTTTCTTCATTGTTTCAAACTTTAAATATTCTCAATGTCGGATAAAGTTCCAGTTAGTTCCAAGCATAATATTATTATTAATAATAACGAACTATTCTGATAACTTGTGAGTTTTCTAGGCATGACTTGCGGTTCAACAAACGATATGATATAGTCGAGGCAATTTTAACAAAATACAGGTAGTCGTACAAGTCATTCTTCTAGCGGGACCAAGACTTTGTTTGACTTAAAAAAGGAATTTGATTTTTTCACTCACTCGTCTAAATTCAAGTAATTTTATGTAGCATTTTTTCCCTCAGATATATGGAAGTTTGATTACAGTTGCACCCTCTCTAATCATTAAGGATTCCATGTAAATTTAAAAAATGAAATACATATCATTTTACTTAATCTTATTTGATAGAAAAAATTGAAATATTTTAGAAAACGACAAAAGAAAAATTCGAGGATTGAGAGAGGAAAAATCAAATCCATCTTCGGTCGACAAAGGGCGGCTAAGTTAGTTATTGACATTCAACTATTATTAAATGTGTTATACTCATTACTAATTCAATTTCTTATATCACTGATGTGAATGAGTGTACGTATGCGTTTATTCAGTCAAATCTGCAACACCAACGAGATATTTTGTATACATTTGATCTTCGCACTCTCTTGATTCGATTCAACGCTCAAACTAAGTCAATCATCGTCAATTGCTCAGGCTGAATTCCGGCGAAAGTCTCGAGTTTTCCGGTTCGAATCACCCTGATCTCTGTTTTATCTCTTGTGCGAATCTCACAGTGTGTGGTCTTCCGAAAAAAAAGAAGAAAGAGCCAACCTTTTGTTCGATTTCGTGAGTTGAGCTTTTCTCGAATGAGCCGTTGAAGTTGTGGCTGTGTGTTTGCTTCATTAGAGGGGATTGAAATTAGGGTTTTGCTTGTTAGTTTTTCAGTGAAGTAGAGAATGGATTGGATTGTTTGGGTATTATCATAGATTCTCGTTACGATGGGTTGCGTAAGTTCTAGGCATAATAGGCTTTTCAGGAGAAAGTCGGCACTGAAAGAAGAATCATCATCGGAGAAACGTTCCTCGCGGATTGATTCGTCGAGGATTGATGATTGGATCCAACCGGAAATTGGGTTCGATAGATCAAGTAGCAGGGGAGACGCCAAAGTTAGGCTGATTGAATCCGAATCCGAAATGTTTAGTTCCGGTAGGTTTTATGCTCATCAGATTGGGAAGATGCTGGAGAATCCTGAGATAGCTCATCATGATCAGGAATCGAGAAGAAGGCCCGGTTTGGAGATTGATCCAAATGTGGTTGTAAAACCGAGGCTAGATAGATGGAATAGCAGAGATTCCAAAGTTGGGTTGATTGAATCTGAAAAGTTGAGTTCCGGAAGGTTATCTGATCATCATCAGATTGAGAAGGAGCCAGAGAAGCCTGAGTTTGAAGATTCGGTTCCTCGGGAAATGAGGAAGAAGAAGACGAGTGTTGTTGTTACAAAGGACACAGAGTTGAAGCAAATTGTAGCAGGATGGCCAATTTGGTTAGTCTCTGTTGCTGGTGAGGCATTAGTAGATTGGGCTCCACGCCGAGCAAATACCTTTGAGAAACTCGAAAAAGTAACTTCCTTTTCTTTAGTTTTGGCTAAGGCATTAGACTATTTTTGTTAACAGAAGTCGTGGTGGATGCAGATCGGTCAAGGAACATATAGCAGCGTCTACAGAGCTCGTGATCTTCTTCACAACAAGATTGTTGCGTTGAAGAAAGTCCGGTTTGATCTCAACGATGTAGAAAGCGTCAAGTTCATGGCAAGAGAGATCATTGTGATGCGACGCCTTGACCATCCTAACGTCTTGAAGTTGGAAGGATTGATCACTGCTCCTGTTTCGTCGTCCCTCTACTTAGTTTTCGAGTACATGGATCATGATCTCTTTGGACTTTCTTCTCTCCCTGGTGTCAACTTCTCAGAGCCTCAGGTAAAGTGCACATAAATGCCCTTTTTATGGTTTAGAAACTGTTGGTCTTTCTCGCTTCAAAATCGGTTTCTGTTGGTTAGGTTAAGTGTTACATGAGACAACTTCTAAGTGGGCTTGAACATTGTCACAGCCGTGGTGTTCTTCATCGGGATATAAAGGGCTCAAATCTACTCATCGACAGTAATGGAGTCTTGAAGATAGCTGATTTTGGGTTAGCCACGTTTTACGACCCTGCAAAGACTGTTCCATTGACTAGCCGTGTTGTCACGCTTTGGTACCGACCACCAGAGCTTTTGCTCGGAGCCTCTCATTACGGTGTTGGGGTTGATCTATGGAGCACTGGTTGCATCTTAGCTGAGTTATACGCCGGTAAACCCATCCTACCTGGAAAAACAGAGGTATGCATACACACATTCTTATAGCTTTCATTCCTTCCAAGTTTCAGGTTTGTTTTACTCAAAAATGTAGCAACTTGAATCTTTCTAGGTAGAACAATTGCACAAAATCTTCAAGCTATGCGGTTCACCAACAGAGAATTACTGGAGAAAACAGAAGTTACCATCTTCAGCTGGATTCAAAACAGCGATTCCTTATAGACGAAAGTTGTCTGAGATGTTTAAGGACTTTCCCGCCAGTGTTCTTTCGCTTTTAGAGACTTTACTCTCCATAGATCCTGATCAACGGAGCTCTGCCGATAGTGCCCTTGAGAGTGAGGTAAAGTTGTTCTTGATGTTTTTACTCTGTTCTTGGAAGCTTCGTTACTCACAACACTCTTTTTATGTGTGTTTTTTTCGTGTCAGTATTTCAAAACCAAGCCGTTTGCTTGTGATCCATCTTATCTACCAAAATATCCTCCAAGTAAAGAGATTGATGCCAAAATGCGCGATGAAGCCAAAAGGCAACGACCCAAACCAGAAAGGCAAGACTCACAGGCGAGAAGATCACACGACAGGAAATTTGTCCCACCGATCAAAGGCAATCACTCTCTATCAATGACAATGGAGGTAAGTAAATTGTAAAAGTTCCTAACTCTCAAGGTCACAAATGATCCAATGTAAAGGTCTTAACTTCAAAGCAAATCACTCTTGTGGCCAAAATGCAGAAACAATACCTAGATTTGAAGAGCAGAAACGATAGCTTCAAGTCGTTTAAAGAGGAGAGGACTTCTCATGGCCCAGTTCCTGATTATCTAAATATGCACACCAGAAACATTCAAACTGGTGGCAGAGTTTCACATTCAGGTCCATTGATGAGCAACCAGAATATGGCTAGGTCCACAATGTATGTGAAGGAGAACGCACCTCCTCCCAGATACCCTCCATCTAGAGTGAACCCCAAGTTGTTATCAGGATCGTTCTCCTCCAAAACATTATTGGATCAACCAGTCATGAATCAAAGAAGAAGGGATCGACGAGCATACAATAGAGCTGATACAATGGATAGTAGACACATGACAACACCAATTGACCCATCTTGGGTTAGTTAATCATCTCTGTTTTGTTTTTTCTCAATTTGCAGCAGTTGGGTGGGTCTTCTTACAAACGTTGTTGTGTTTCTCTGTGTACAGTATAATCCTAGTGATAGCAAGATATACATGTCTGGACCATTGTTGCCTCAGCCAAGGAAAGTGGACCAGATGCTTGAAGAACACGACAGGCAGATTCAGGAACTCAATAGACAAGCACAGAAGAAACGAGAAGGCAAAACTGGGAAATGATAGTGCAAATCATGGATCCGTTCCGTATGGAGGAGAAGAGTTGCTCAAAGGAAAAACAGAACAATTTGAGTCTGATTTGCCATATGAATATGGTGGTAATACGATCTCATAATCGTTTGTCCGTATGGCTAAGACACGATTGTGTGATTAGAGTAACGTATTTAGGTGTCATTATAAAGTTCTCTGTACATAATATACATATCGAAAATTTCTCAATTACATACACACTCTATTCTGAAATAAGTAGCCTATTTGTGGTCTTTAAGTGTCATTAAAGAGTTCTATGTGTACATGGTTTAGTGATTTACATCTGCAATGAGATAATGATTCTTGTACAATCCCAATATCACCATTATGCAGATTAATTGTTCTTGCAGTCTGGTTTACTGGTGATACTCGGATTATATAGAAATAATTATCTCAATAAATCATTAAGATTTCTCTTTATCTCAGTCCATTCTCAGTAACTCGAGTATACAAAAAACAATACCTCCAATAAACAACCAAAATTTTGTAGGATCCTTTAGATCAGAAAACAAAGGACTGAGAGAGATAGGATTGCAATTTGCAAATAAACTGGAGATCAGATTACGGAGTCTTTCTCATACACAGCAAACTGTGTCAGAAGGTGTCCTAAGATATTTCTGATTTCTCATCATTTCTCCAGTATACGGATGTTCAAAGACAAAAAAAACACAATTGAATTGATACTGAATCAAAAACGTCACAGCTTTTGGCGTCAGAACAAAAATTCTACAAACCAGTAAACCAAGCAAACGTTCAAAATTTTCAGGGAAAATTAGAAAACTGGTATGATTAGAAAGAACGTAGCGAGTTGAAATTTTATCGATCATATGAATCAAAAGATAAATCACAGATCTACAACTTTCATCACATTCTTCACACAAAAAGTTAAGAAAATCAAACAATTCACCGGAAAAAAGCTAAAACTAGACAGAACAAAGAAAACAAAATCGTAGAACATGAATTGAAGGTTGGCGTTATTTGTTTTACCCGGCGATATTGTGTAGAGATTTAAATATATATAGGAGATGAACAAGGAGCCCTAAACCTAAAAGCATGTTAGAACACAAAGTACAATTTGGGCTTCGTTTGGTCCGAATTAGCCTGTTTTCGAAACGATTCGGCCCACTTTAGTGAAACCGTTTCGGATTTTAAGTGCGTTAATTTCTCCTTTAAGCCTCTTATTTTCCAATAATTCGAATAACAGTAAGAAAGTTTTCAAATTTCCAAAAAATTACAACTTTCTTTCGACTACTCGAAGAACGCGATCGATTAGCGATGTCGTTGTTACGCACCTTCAAGGCCTTGAAGCCTTGTAGTAATCTGTCTTCATCATCATCGACCCAAGAATCGGAACCGCCGAGAAAACCTCCCAAATCGTCTCTCTCGCAGCAGCTACTGCGTCTCGACGATTCATACTTCTTCTCCTCGAAGCACGAATCTAAAATCTCCATAACCCAGGTCGAAGATTCTAATCGTGGCGAAGATGATCACAAAAGAAGTATCAAGTTTGATGCGGAGGAGAAAGAAGAAGAAGAAGAAGATGAGACATCGATTGAATTCGGGAGACCCGGTTTAAACCGAGCCGAATTTGACTATACCGGTCCTTTTGAACCACTTGTGCTGTCATTAAACGGAGAAACTCCGATCATACAGGTTATCCCCAATACTTCAACCTCTGTTTTCTGACGAAAGTCTTAACCTTTGCTCATTTCTTAACCCAAGTTCTAATTGTTTTTCTCGAATTCATGGTTCGTTGTGATTTGGTGAAGGTACCAGCTTCTATCAATTGTAGATTGCTCGAACATCAGCGAGAGGGAGTAAAGTTTCTCTATAATCTGTATACAAGCAATCATGGCGGCATTCTCGGCGATGACATGTGAGTTCTTCTCTGTTTATGTTTGATGGTTTACGTTTGATGAAAATGGAACCCTGATAATAAGTAGTGACGCAGGGGATTAGGCAAGACGATTCAGACAATTGCATTTCTTGCTGGAGTTTATAGAAAAGAGAGTGACGCTGGTGATGCGTCTGCTTTGGAGTCTAAAAAGGGTCCTGTGCTAATAATCTGTCCGTCTTCGGTTATCCACAACTGGGAGAGTGAGTTTTCTCGATGGGCTAGCTTCTTCAAGGTCTCTGTGTACCACGGAGCAAACAGAGATATGATTCTGGAGAAACTCAATGCGCGAGGTGTCGAGGTACTTGTAACCAGCTTTGACACGTTTAGAATCCAAGGCCCCGTTTTGTCCGGGATCAACTGGGAGATAGTGATTGCTGATGAGGCTCACCGGTTAAAGAACGAAAAATCAAAACTTTACGAAGCGTGCCTTGCCATCAAGACGAGGAAGAGAATCGGTCTCACCGGTACAGTGATGCAGAACAAGATCGGCGAGCTGTTCAACCTTTTCGAGTGGGTGGCGCCGGGATCGTTAGGCACTCGCGAGCATTTCCGAGAGTTCTACGATGAGCCGCTGAAGCAAGGGCAGAGAGCAGCTGCTCCGGAGAGATTTGTGAAGATCGCAGATAAGAGGAAACAGCATTTGGTCACTGTTCTGCGTAAGTATATGCTGAGGAGGACAAAGGAGGAAACCATAGGCCATCTGATGATGGGGAAAGAAGATAATGTAGTCTTCTGTCAAATGAGCGAATTGCAGAAACGGGTTTATCAGAGAATGCTGCAGCTACCGGAGATCCAGTGCCTTGTGAATAAGGACAAGCCGTGCGGTTGTGGAAGCCCGCTTAAGCAAGCAAAGTGCTGCGGAAGGATTGTTCCTGATGGAACTATCTGGAGTTCTCTTCATAAAGATGACTCTGACGGTTGTGATTCTTGTCCCTTCTGCTTGGTGCTTCCATGTCTTGTGAAACTCCAACAGATTAGCAATCATCTGGAGCTTATCAAACCGAACCCGAAAGACGAGCCAGAGAAGCAGAAGAAGGACGCAGAGTTTGTGTCTGCGGTGTTCGGGACGGATATTGATCTAGTTGGAGGTGTTTCCGCAAGCGAGAGCTTCATGGACCTTAGTGATGTTACACATTGTGGGAAAATGAGAGCGTTAGAGAAGCTGATGGCTTCTTGGATTTCAAAGGGAGATAAGATACTTCTTTTCAGTTGTTCTGTCAGGTTAGTGTTGTGGATATAATCCCATGTTTCGATGAATGTGGGATTAAAAATAACTGTTGTGATAAGCTATTGATCCTCTGGATTTATAGGATGCTGGACATACTGGAGAAGTTTCTGATAAGAAAAGGTTACAGCTTTGGAAGACTTGATGGTTCTACTCCAACTAATCTGCGACAGTCTCTTGTAGATGACTTTAACGCGAGTCCTAGCAAACAGGTTTTGATTTTGAACTATTCGAAAGAGATCCTCTTTTCTTCTCACTCACTTATGATCTGGTGAGATTAAAATGAGCTTTTCTGTGTCAGGTTTTTCTGATATCAACTAGAGCTGGTGGGTTGGGACTAAACCTTGTGAGCGCGAACCGTGTGGTTATATTTGACCCAAATTGGAACCCATCTCACGACCTGCAAGCGCAAGATAGATCATTTCGGTATGGACAGAAACGTCATGTGGTGGTTTTTCGTTTGTTGGCGGCTGGTTCGCTTGAGGAATTAGTCTACTCTAGACAAATATACAAACAACAGCTCTCAAATATTGCCGTTGCGGGGAAAATGGAGACGAGGTACTTTGAAGGCGTCCAGGTAACATAAAAAGATACGATCTTTCTTGTTTAGTTTCATCAAACAGACTGTTATCTTTTTTGTTTTTCTTATAATGTTTTGGTACGTCTTATGATCAGGACTGTAAAGAGTTTCAAGGCGAGCTGTTCGGGATTTCAAATCTCTTCCGTGATCTCTCTGATAAGCTCTTCACTAGCGAGATTGTTGAGTCACATAAGGATATTAACATCAGTCAGACTCAGAAGAAGAGTTCGTTGCTTGAGACAGTTGTTTCAGAAGATGAAGAAGAAGAAGAGGCCTTGTGCTCTTCTAAACCCGAAACAGAGGAACCTATCCTTAAGGACTTGGGTAAGAATTAAGATTTGACCTATGACTCTTCTATCCTTGAATACATAGTATGACGGTCTCATAAATCTTTGGTCGGGGCTTGTGTGGCTATGAATAGGGATTTTGTATTCACATCGAAATGAAGACATTATCAACTGTGGAAGGACAACAACGACATCTCAGAAGAACAGCGACGAGAACTTTCAGTTTGGGGATCGAAGGAACAAGAAGAAGAGAAAAGGTCTTAGTGAAGAGGAGGATATGTCTTCTTCAAACAGGGAACAGAAAAGAGAGCAGTACAAAATGGTAGCCAAGTTCAAAGGCATGGAGATATTGGAGTTTAGTAGATGGGTAATATCAGCTTCTCAATTTGACAGAGAGATGCTACTTCAAGACTTTTTAGAAAGAGTCAAGTAACAATACCATATTTCTTGATGTAGATTTGGTTGATTCATTGTATATAATAAGCTTACAAGATGTGTTCTTCTTACTTCATACACCGCATAGAACTGACTGTCTTGGCTACCTTCTCTGTGCCTTGAATCTTGAAACCGGTTTTGATGGTTGAGAAACTGAAGACTGTTTACATATAAAAAACAAACGAAATGCAATAAGAATCATGTTTCCTGCATTGGGAGTGCTGTGTTGTTCGTGTGGTAGAAAAAAGTACCTGCTTTTGGCCGTGTAAGTTGGTTTCTAGATTTAGGGCGTGCTCTACGATCGATCCAGTAAAAGCCTACACGATTAGGATCAGACATTTAGTGAGCTTAAAGGAGAATCATACTACTAGCAAACGTTTGAGCGTAAGAGATATGTAACCTTGTTAGCATCAAATTTGGGCTCCGGTTGCTGTATAGGTGACTGCACCTAAATAAAGTTGGCATAATGATTTGTGAGATTTAAGCTTGATTTTGAATGCAAAAGTGATCTATTCAGGTTCCAAGTATAAGATCCAAATACCTCAATCTTTCGTGAAGCTACAACATCGGTTTTTGCCTTAGCTCTAGAGGTTGCTTGAAAGTCTTTCCATGTTTCAGCGTTTTGTTGGTCGATTCCGCCACGTGATTGATCTTCGTGTGGATGTTTCTCTGGTAACACTTCAATAACTTTGCTTCTGACTCTTGGCTGGAATACAAGAAATCAAACATTGGTAAGACACTATTAACCATAAACATGAACATGAACGCAGATGTGAAATTAACTTGGGAAGATACCTCTGAATATCTTGATTCGCCAATGGAAGCATTCTTAGGAACAGATAGAGTAGTTTCTTGTTTCTTGTTTGTCTCTCCTCTGATTCCTTTTACTGTATCGAGCTCGCTTTCTATTGGAGAATCATGTTTTTCACCTCTACCGTCCCCATCTTCACCTTCCTGTTCCTCTTGCATTTCAAGTTCATTCAACCTGGACATGATTCGTGCGAATTCATCGTCTTCAACTTCATCTTCTGCAGTCTCTCCTCCTGGAAGACCAGAAGGCTCTTTCACACCTGACTGAAGCAAAGTTGCAGAAGAATCCTCTTCTTCTTCTTCTTCTTCTTCAAATTCTTCTCTTATCTCAACAAGTCCTTCCTATAAGACAAAATGACAACACCACTTTAAGATGCATATAAAGATAAAGACAAAAAGAATGAACCACTCGTTGAGCAAACCTACCGCTGCTTCTGAAGCAGTTGTAGTGAAGAAAGAAGCCTCCGTTTGGAAATCATCAATCTCAGCTTTAAGAGAACGGATTTGAGACTGTATAGTCTTGTCTCTTCTACTCAAAATGTCAATCGTTTGTTTCGACGTTCTGTCAGAATAGTAATTCTCTCCCAACAACACCTATCTCAATCACAATTCACAAACCAAATTAAAAAAAAATGAAATTTACAGTGAGGCTCTTAAAACTCAGAAAAGCAAAGCAAAACGTTACTCTACATTCTACAAAACCGAAAAGGAAGAACAAAATCATCATGAAAACTTACCAAACACTCGTTGGTGTGGATCAATCGACCTGGGAAAAAAGCCATTTTACCGAATGGAACCTGTGAGAGCAAGCCGTACAAAGCATCAGACACTTTAACAAATTTGAACGGGCGCGAAATTAGATTACAGAGAGCATGAAAACTTGCCATAACATTGTGGTGGAGCTGATCGGGGAGCTTCGCGACGAGATTGATGAGATTGGCGTTTTCATCGACGAACTGTTGAAGACGATTCATCTCTCCCCGCTTCGCTCCGATTTTCTCCTCCACATAACTTGCTGCTTTCCGTGCCTCCTCCTCTGAGAACAACGATGCTATCGGAGTCACTGTTCCTTTCGCCGGCGCTTCCATCCCGGTCAAGGTTTAAGAACGACGATTTGCAGGAAAAAAAAAAAAAATCGAGAGGGAAGAAGCAAATCTGTCCCAAACAGAAAAAGGCTCCTAACTTATAATGAACCTCCTGGGCCGATTTGTTATGGCCCAAATTATTTTAATGATGTTTTCCGTAAATGAACATTCCCTTGTGTAAGAAAACTTTCATGAGCCAATTTGTTAAGTTTTACCCTACGAACAAAATGTTAAAGTCTGAATTGTTTTTTTTTTTTTTTTACTAATGTTGATTGTTTAACAATTATGATGCGTAATACATAATTACCAACACATGTGTGATGTGTCACATGCAAGGGTGTGGAGATAATGCAAATGGGTTGGCAAGGCTAACACAAGAGAAGAAGGCCGACATGTGCTACGTTTTATTTCAACTTCGATCCTTTACACTTACGCTCTTCGATTTTTTTTTTTTTTTTTTTTTTTTTTGAACAACACACTCTTCGATTCAAATCCGTTTTTCCCGTTGTTTTGCAATCCCAGTATGATGATCTCATACATATTTTAACGACAGAGCATCATTTATTACAAAATACTAAACACTTCTTATTTCGAAATTCAAACAAAGTTGATAATAAGCTTACTAAAAAATGTATAATATGTTAAGTTTGAGTCAGTTTTTAATTAACTATCACCAAAAATAGCATTCTTTCAAGAAATTTTTAACTTGTAAAACTAAATTTCTAATCACAATAGATAAACTGAAAATTATTTCTATTAAGTAAAACCAAAAGAAACTGAATCATAAAAACCATATCAAAACATTTTACAAAATATATATGCTAGTTTAGAGTTTAAAAAAAAAAAAAACCTTAAACGGTTGAATATAAATTTGAAGTTCGATAATCTATTTCTTCACGAGAGTTATCAAATATATCAAATGATGTCAGAATAAAATTTTCGGAACTACAATGCGGCCCAAATTAAGATCCATCTTCATGTGAACTATCAAATATCGACGTCAGAAATAAATTTTCGGAACTATAATGCGGGAAGTATAATCCGAGGTTTTAGTTTGGGCTATAATGTAAAATAGTTATTGCGTCAAAAAGATCGTCAACCCTTAATTTTGGAAAATAATTAAATTCAAGAAAGAAAGCAAAAAAGGTAAAGAATTTTCTCTCGGTTTTCTTCGTCAGCCTTCATTCTCCTTTTATCTATCTCTCTCCCATCGGCACCGAACCAAACCACAAGAGAGAAAGCAAAACCACAAGAGAGAGACGTAGACAGAGAGAGAGAGAGAGAGGCGAGAGTCTTTCTGTTTGTTCTCTCTTCCGATAAGCAAAGATCACTGTATCAACAATCAAACAATGCCTGCTTTGAAGAGCTCTTCCGCCGCCGAGGAAGAAGAAGACCAACTGTGTCCGAACCTGGAAGCCGATCGATTCAATCCCGAAGCTCAGGGGGAAGAAGATCCGGACGATATGGACCAAGATGACGACGAAGGTGGAAGCGAGGAAGACGAAGATGACGTGAAACGTGGCGAAGAGGAAGAGGAAGACGAAGTAGAAGCAGAGAACGATGAAGCGTTAGAAGAAGAAGGTAAAGGTTTCGCTTTTACTTGTTTATACTCGTGGATACGTATGTGAGAGATATTGGAATCGATCAATGCGTGAGTATGTCTGTATGTGCATATGTAACGTGAAAGTGATGGAATTCTTTGATTGATACTTTTTTTTTTTGTCTTCTTTCAGATTCTGAGGAAACAAGCGAATCTTTTGATGACGATGAGGAATCAGAATCACTGTAACGATTCTCTTCCCTTGGCTGCTCGTTTCTCTGTATCAGATTTGACATTTCTGATTATTCGTTTTCTCTGTTCTGTTTGATGGGTCTGAAGCGGAATCAGTGTTCTCAGTTTACATTCTTAAAGTTTGTTTTTTTTCTTTTTCTAAAATTGTTTCACTGATCCTATGCAATGCATTGTCTGGTTCTTGCCTGCATGTTATAATTACTGTCGTGTTTCTTCTCTAATATAACAAATAACTCAGTTTCTCGTGGATGAACAATGCTCAATATCTTTACTCTGTAGAAGTAGTGAGTATGGAATAAGACTTATTGTGTTGATGAGTCTCTTTTAGCTTATCACCAGCTTTTGACTGAGACAGACTTGGTACTAGTTGATATTCTTTACTGTTTTTTTCTTGCAGGTATTCGGGTGTTGAGCTAACGGAAATCCGTAGGGACGTGCAATGTCCGATATGTTTAGGTTCGTACTCTTCTGTACATTTATACAAAGTCTCTGTATTTCATCGACTCGCATGTGAGCAAATGGTTTTCATCTTTATAGGTATTATAAGGAAAACAAGGTCTGTAATGGGATGTCTCCACCGTTTCTGCCAGGAATGCATTGACAAGTCAATGAGATTGGGGTATGCCTTGTCGTCCATTTACATGTTCATCGTTCTTCAGGGAGCCTATTGTAAAGCTTGTTCTTGATTTTGCTACCTGGCAAACGTATTTTCAGGAACAACGAGTGTCCTGCTTGCAGGAAACATTGTGCAAGCAGACGTTCTTTGAGAGATGACCTAAGATTTGATGCCATAATTGCATCCGTATTCGGAGATATTGATAGCTTTGAGGCAAAGGTGAAGCATTAATCATTGTATATTTGAGGGTGCATGGTTACTTATGAGAGATTGTTGTTGTCATATCCTTTTCATTTTTGTTTAGGAATTGGCTGTTCATGAAGATGATTTGGCTCGGAGAAAGCAGGTCAGTTACATTAAGACACTTTAATGCTTCTATTGTGTGACTAAGCAATTTGTGATGTTGCTCTTCAACTGATGTCTATGGCTGTTTTGTAGATTCAAGAATCTATAGCCCAGATATCGAAGAAACAATCTGAGGTCCTTCTGAAAAGAAAGTCTGTCTTACCGAGAACACAAGGTATTGGTAGCAGTTCTGGAAGAAGAAGGAACTGCAGAAACATGGAACAGGAAACATTAGAAGAAGCCGATGATGATGATGATGATGATGATGATGATGATAACAACAACGGAGGAGAAGATTCGTCTTCAGATGAGCCCTATGCCGAAACACAGCGGAGGAAAAGAAGAAAGCGCTCAACACCTCGTTCTACAGCTCAGCCTTCTTCTTCAGTTCCAAACGACAACGATAATAATGGCGCAGAGGAGGCGCATCATAGAGACAGCAGCAGGGGAATAGCACCTGGGCTTGTACGGAACCCGGAAATGCTTGTATGGGGAGGAGGCGGTACAAGGAGTAACTCAAGGCAAGGGGGTCATTACCAAGGAGTTAGTAGTAAGAATGTGAGGACTGCTCGGTTGAACAGACTTGTGGAGTATCTCGGGAGCTTAGAGAGTAGCAGCAGTGCTGAGGTAACAAAAGAAAATGCTTTTTCTTGACCTGTGTCTACAGAATAAAGAAAATAATGTCAACGTTTGAGTTTTGTGAAACTTTAAATTTGTTGTACAGTTGGATATTCGTCTTAAGCTTATATCGGTGGACACAAATTGTATAGCAAACATACCTGAGCCATATCTCTGTTGCCGACCGACGATGCTAGTCAGACAGCTCCGTGAAGTGAGTTCTCTCTGTCTCTCTCTATTCCTATGGTATTATAAGTTTGGAGTTGCAATAACATGGATCTTGATGCTTTTGTTATCTGATGATGTTGAACAGCATGTTGCACTCCAGACGCATTTAAAGGCTGAAGAGGTTGAATTGTTGGTGACTAAAGAAGAGGACAAGGCAACAGAGAAGATGCAAAGTGTTAAAGATGATGAAACCTTGGCAAAGCTCAAAGCTGACTGCGTTTCAGGCCAAGACTATTTGGTATTATCACTTTTATATTTCATCTAATCTTAATCTGGAACCTCCCGTCTCTCACCTTGATGCCCTTCTGAAACTTTCCCTTGTTTGATTTCTTTCAGATTGTAGCGTACCAGCAAAAGCAAATCGGGTAGAAGAAGTTAGAGAAAGTGATTCGAACAATATATGAATGAACAATATATCAGTGTCCTTTTTCAACTTTATTATAAGAGTATTTGACTGTTTTTAGTTCGTGTCAGACATGAAACAAGTTTTATATATTTAAGATAAAAAAACATTTCTCGGTTTAATTCAACTTGAATCAAGGATACATAAGAGAGAATGAATGTGTAGTACTACTTATATTAATCTGGATACATAAGTCCTAAGAAGAGGACTACAAAAATTTACAAAGGTATTATAGGTTCAAGTAAATCATGAACATTTCAGGCTAACAGTTTACTGCAATCTGCAAACTACCTCATCTGACCAGCAGAGGCGCTGGTAGCTGCAGACAAGGTTGGTCGAGCCATCATAGTTCTTCTCTCGGTTCTTTTGATCACTCGAAGATTGGGTGATTTTGGTTTTGTAGTCTCCTTGTTGGACTTCTGAGGTAAGAAGGGCTTGTTGAAGTTGGGCACAGGTCTAGCATGAGGAACCATTGTCTTTCTCATTTGCTTCAGAGATCTCTCTTCCTCCACCATTTTTGCAGCTTCACTCTCTTCACGGTATCTCTTGTACTGATTCTCTTTCTCTTTAATCTGGTTCCAAATAGAATTTAGATTTGTCAAGTTTAGAGTTTACGTGCAAACTTTTTTCTGTTAGTTATAAAATGGATGAAAGCCTTACTTTGTGATCAAAGTCTGCTCGCTCAACGGCTCGGTGCTCTACATGAAGATTGAACTCCTGAATTTCCGTAAGGGGCTTGCGTACTTTCTCTGGAACAGGGATTGGGTCCCTGTGGGTCAGATACATTGTGAGCATTTTGATACAATGTTTCTATAGATGAACAAATAAGAATAAGGGCATGTCACGTACTCTTTGATAACCGGTTGTGCTTTAAAGAGCCTCTTCTGGGCTTCTTCTCTCTCCATTCTCATCCTCTCTTCCATTTCTCTTCGCATTTCTTCTTCGTGCCTCACTAAACTCTCCAACTGGAACGGTGCTGGCTTTGTGCATTGCTTAGGTTCCGGTTTTGGTGGTACCTGAAAGTTGGAACACGGTAAGGTTTTTTCAACACCAATCCATTTCTCTTTCGCAACTCAAGAAACCAAAGCAAGGAAGAAATTGCATACCACGGGATAATCGGTTGTGTAAGGATATGGGTTTGCTTTTGGAACCCTGGCCCTTTCATCTCCTATCAGTTTATGTGTGACTTCCATTACAAACCTTCTCTCTTTTTCAGCGCCTCTTTCCTGGATGCCACAAAGTAAATTTAAAGAACGGTCAGTATACAAAATTGGTGGCCAAGTCAAGTCACTTTTGACTCTTCAAGAGGTTGTTCGTTGTATACATACCTCTGTCCTTAGATTGAAGGGGTTTGGAGCAGTGTTCCTTGGTAGAGGCTTCTCATGGCAACATTCGGAGTTCAATGAGAGCTGACAAGGAAGAGTTGTGTCAAACACGACGATATGCAGTGGGACATAGCTAAAGAAGACTTGCATAGCATAGTGTGGGTAATCTTAGTTAAAAAATCACACCTTGTCGAATATATCTAAGACAGAACTTGGTCGTGATATCCTCTCATCTGTCGCAAAGTGGAACTCATGAGGTATGGTTATGTGCTTCTTGGTGTTGCAAAATATGCCCATCTCTCCTTTGCTTTCAAATATCTGGATGGGTTTATGTGATTCTAAGTTAGGTCGATAGAGAGATAAATGAAGTCCATATAGTAATCTATCCACCACTTGAATAGTACCTTTTTGTTCAACGGTATTGCTTTGAACTTTGGTGCCTTCTCGAGTTCCTCTTGCTCAAGCTCTGCAGTGGTTTTTGCTTTGGTAGGACGAGCTCTTAGCATTGTTTGGAGCACAGGGCTCTTTGGCGCAGTAAGGTGAGGCCTCCAATCATTATGCTGCGTGCAGGAAAACAAGAGGCATATCAGATGGCATGAAACTAACTAAACAAGTGCTTTATGCATACATAAAACATCTCTGTGGGAAAAGAAGAAGTAAGCTCCATACCTGCTTTGACACTTCTGTTGAAGCTACTGAAGACGTCTCTGCATGCTGGCTAGCCCTCGCCATTGTTTGAAGATGAAATTCCTACAACGGTAAGATATGAGCTCCTGGTAGATGAACTAACAGATTCATTTCAAAATTAATGATACTCTCTGGTGGGGTGTGTCTTACCTGAAATTCTGGCAGATGTGGTGTGCTTCTTTGTGGCGCAGGCAAAGCTGGAGCTGCCATAATCTGCATCAAATAAGAGAACACATTGGTTTTTGTTTGTTTGTTTTCTTTTTCAGATCTCTCTTTTTGAAGTACCACAAGTGAAACCAAATGTAATACCTTCTTGTTCACAGGTCGAGCTTTAAACTTGGGAATCTTGGCCAACATCTCTTCCTCAAGCTCTGCGCTGCTCTTCACTCTCAAAGGACGAGCCCGTTGGGATGTCACAAAGTCGGGTTCCTTCGGTCTTGTGAGTGTCAGCTTAGGTCGGCTCTGGACAAAGAAATCATGGACGTCAATTGACGAGATTTCAAGAAAAGTAAAAAGGACTCAGAGAAACTACTCATAGTTTATTTACTTACCTGTGGAAGAGAAGTGTTGGCATGAGGTAGTGACAAGTCTCGTGTGCATGTTTGGAACTTCTTCATCAATTCAGCAGTTGAGATGAAAGGTGCAATTTGCTCGCGGACATAAACCTTTCTGTTCTCCTTATGAGTTTGCGTACTGACTGAAGGGTGTACGTCGAAACCAGAGTTAACATGACCATGTCTTGTCTTGTGGAGCAGAGTAGTTGGTTTTGGATAGAGAATCTAAATAAATCAATAATGAGAAGGAAAACAATTCAGTCCATGCAATGAGATATGGAGAGAGATTGCTGATACTGAAACAATTTAGCTCACCTGTCTGGATTTTCCATCATCTAGCTTTTGCCTTTTGATGGCTTGGTTTTCCTGATTCAGATTGATAGTGCCAACTACGTTCTTAACATTCGTTTCCCTGCAGTGAGCCATTCATCACATAAAAAACGATTAATTACCAAAGTGAGAGTGATATCAGTATTGGAATTGGATGTCAGAATGTAAGCGAACCTTTTCACACTTTTCTGTAGACTGCCTTTTGCATGAGACGACTGTGAGTGGTTCTTGGGCCTAAGAACAGATGGATTTCTAGGTACAGTAGCAGTCTTTCTAGCAGTTTGCTGCTTCTTGAGGTCCGTTGACTTTCCTCCTTGAGATATTTGAAGTGGTGGTTTGGGTGTGCAGGCTTCTGTGTAAGGAGGAGGAGGAATGTTCTCCTTGTTTTCTACCTGCTCAGTCGCCGCATCCCTGAGATTACTGTTGGATGAACAAGAAGAAAGAGTATTAGAACAGGCTTCTAAGCTCACTTAACTTCATTGCAATCTCCGAAAGAAGGATAACTAACCTTGCATCTGCGTCCTTGGAATCATTGTGAGATGGCTTAATTGTGATTTCTTCAGTATGACTAACTTCTTCTTTCTTGGCCTCGGAGAGATTAGGCTCCGGTTGTGAAGAAATAGTTGGAGCTATAGGTTCTGAAGGCTCTTTATCCTGCAAAGTGAGAATACTCAGAAGATTAAAAGGATTATCAAAACTTTCTTGCTTGTAATTGGTCAAATGATTGGTTGATTGAAGCAAACCTTGTGCGGTTTTTCTTCTTCTTCCTCCTCATTGAAGTTGCACATGGTCTCAACCTTGAATGATCTCCTCGCTTTGATTCTAGGAACCGAAGCTGCACACAAAAGGATAACTTGAATACACTTTTAACACAAACTCATTTTGATTCTCCGCACAGATTACCACCTTTTCCCCCAATTCTATGATTCTTGACATGACTAAAGTTGATTCTATGGATACCACATTTTCCCCCAATTAACACACCAAGTTCAGATTTCAATCAATCAAAGATGAAATTTTTTGCAATCGAGAGACTGTTCTAAACGTGCAATCCCTAATTTCGCTTCCCACAACAGAAATCAGTAAACCCTAATTATCACTAATCGAATTGAAATCCACGAAATTGAGACCAAATTTCCGATATCCAACCCACAGATCTGATAACAATAATCACCCTTTCTGTTCCGAAACCAAAAACAAAAAGAGAGAGAGAGAGCAAAGAAACTCACGAGAAGGAGCGCAGCTTAAAGCGGATTGGAACCAGAGCTCCGCTCGGCGAGCCTCATCTTCCGTCTCTCCGTTAATGAAATCAAACCATCTCGGGGCTAAGAACTCATACGTCTGGTCAATCATCGTCGTCACAGCACTACCGGTTGATTCCTCCGTTATTGCTTCCATGCTCAATCACAAATTCACAAATCGAATCGAGTCAGAGAGAGAGAGCAAATGAAGGGAATTTGGATGGAGTTAAAGGTTCTTTCTTGGCTCCTGGTTTTGAGAGGGAATGTGTGTATGTAGTCAGAATAAAAAAGGACAAGGAAGGATATCGCAACGGTCAAAAGGAATTTGAACATGGAGGAGTGTGTTAACTTACTTACTCTTAACGGCCTTATTTTTTTCCTTTTTTTCTCTGCATCCGGCTCATATCTCCAACGGCTATATTTTTCCAGCCAATGATCTTCTTCATCCTAGAAACTGCGTCGTTTCAAGATTTACTCGAAACCGTGTCGTTTCATCGTTTCCCATGAACAGTTAAACTCAACCCAATAAAGAACCCATATGAGCCCACGATGATAATTGCCCAAACCCAAGTGGCACATTGTACAAAATCATATACTCCGAGTTATAATTTTGTCTTTTAACTTTATTTCTATAATAATAACGTTAACAGAACTAAAAACATTGTCAATCCTTAACTTCTTCATTGTGCTTTGGGTTTCACAAACAATTTCTCTTTTCTTTTTAACAAACAAATTTTGATCTACTTTCATATGAAATTGGTTATCAGATTCATCAAAAATGCAACTTGCAAGGCACCCATGGAGTGAAGATATAAAAATCAAAACAATTAATGAAATTGACCCCAAACAAACTATCCAACTACAGATTTTTCTTCGATTCTTCCATTGTTGATTTGTTCCTGACTTTTACTTTTTCTTTAAATGTTTTTTTTCTAGACTCTTCCATGTGGTCTCTTGCAAATATTCAAACATTCAAGACACAACAGAACAAAGGTAGCTCAAACTAATTAAAAGCTTATATTTTTGTCAAACTAGAACAAGAAACCATTATAGCTTAAACTTAAACCTTTTATACTTGTCAAATTATAAAATAAAAAACGTTTGTAATTGGTTGTAGTTTTGAAAACCTTTAAAGGTAATCCAACCAGGAAAATTTTCAAAGTATTATATATTATGTCCTTTATATTTTAAATTTTCAAACTCTGAAACATCTGCTGTCCGATCATAACAGGAGATTAAAAAATTATTTGAGTAATTGCTAGCATACAATAAAAATCAACAAAAAAACGCTGAAAACTAAAACAAAAGCGAACTAAAATATATACAAGCTCCATAAGAGAAATGCGTTGTGAATATCCTGGAGCAAAAACTTAAGTTTAGCGAAGTCTGAAAAGTTCAAAATAACATATATATGGATTGTTACCAACATCAAACAAATATACTGAAATTCAATCTTGTGACATAAACCAGAAATAAATACGTCACATTCATACGATGTAAGAAAATAGGAAAATCATAAAAACAAACTATTTATCCTAAAACTATTTCATTTCTTTTATAAGCTGAAAATCGATATTTGAAAAACTGAGCGTGGTTACACTGAACTAGTGAATTAGTGAATGCCAAAGACTTATCAAGGTAATGTAATAGTGACTTAATGAATGCCAAAGACTTATCAAGGTAAGACAGTATACAATAGTAAATGAATGTAATGTAAGTAGTGTTAATATTGGAATTTTTATTTTCTCGATCACTATTAACTGCTTTTCATTGTTTTTATGTAGACAACGTTAGTTGTATCCACATTCCATTGGCATATTTAAATTTAGTCCAGCATTGGAACATTGCATAGACAGAATATATAATTTTTACAGTATATACTTATAGGGTTAGGGTTTTGATTGTCAAGGTAACCTAATGTGTTGCACTTGCAAATGCACTCACCATTGGATATTTATTATTTTGACAGTGACATCAAACCAACTTTTCTATACATATAATACACATATTTTCAGTATATAGTCTTCATGACTTTCTCTCTCAAGAAAAAACAGTATCACTCATCCGATCTCTCTCTCACATGAATGATGTTAGGTATATAATTAATATGACCCGTTAATAAAATTATATACTCGATTAATTATTCGTCGTATCTAAATTTATCATTAAGTAAATTTATCTAAACAGTAAATTTATCATCCGAACCTTCCAGATCCATATATACATTCGAACTAATTTACATGGCACCGTTTGTTGGTGAAGATGGTTTCCACATAGTACGTTATTGTTTTATTTAAATGTCAAATATTATTCTTTGTCAAAAAAAAAAAAATTGTCAAATATTATTAAAAAAAAACAAGTCAATGATGATGAGAGAGACAATAACGGACAAAAAGAACAAAACATAGACTTCCTTTTCCTTCCTTATTTAGCAATAAGGCTACCTACGCACACAACCTACACATCAAAAATTACTAATTTTTGTTTTAAAATTTTAAATTTTAAATTTTAATTTTTGTTCCGGCCAGTTTTCCGGCGACGGACCGGCGGCCGAGCCGCACTACAAGATCCAATGGAGTCTCTGCTGACTATCTTAAGTGCAATTCTTTACCTCTTCCGGTTCCGGTCGGCTTGTCCCTTCTGTCGGCGAGCCCCACTTGATGCTTAGGCCCGATCCGGAGTCCTAAGTGACCTCATTACCTCTTCCGGTTCCCAAATTAGGTCCACGTAAGTATAGTCTAACATAGGAACATTGTAGACAAGAATAATTTTTAAATATACACAGGTAAGTAATCTGATGTCGCGAACGTACTCACCATTCATTGAATATATGAATATATGATGGTGAAATGATTTTGTCATATGCGTCTTGTCTCTCACCGTATTGATATTCTCGATACATAAATATTTGGAAAGTGACAGCAAACCACACATTTCCTATACCCATATTCTCAAAATAGTCTACGTTTACTCTCTCTCACACTATAAAAGCTAGTATCATTCATCTCTCTCTCTCTCACGCTAAGCAGAAACGCAATGTGGTTAAATATGATACACAAATTATTGCGAATTTTTAATGGGTTCATTATATTAGACGTTAAAATTGGGTGGGTTATAATAATTCAAGGGTGTAAATGGGAAGGAAGGGTCTCAACTAGACCAAATTACCTATTTTTAACATCTCTAAGGTGTATTTTTTTCATAAAGTTTCTTAGACGTGCGTAAGAATATGGAAATGGTTCTAAGCTAACTTAGTCTCTCCTCTATTTCTATTTATAGATACGTGAATAACTAATCACCTAATACATTCAATAGATATCTTCTAGCAATATCAACAAATTAAAGGACCGGAACCACAAAGTGAACACAAGATCGAAACGTCATCGGATAATCTAATTATTTTGAGACATTTCCTATATATATATCGTTACATACTCTCCATTTACTTCACAACTTCACAAAAGGTCCCCACAGAACCTAAAAAAAACCACAAAGTGAATTACTCAAGATCCGACATGACATCGAAGAACGCAATTAAGATGGAGCCTGAAGAAGTTCAAATCTCGCCGCCGGCCAAGACTCAGGCGGATACTGACAACACCTCGAAGAATTCCAAGAGCCCAAAGACTGAAGGAGTACCCTCGCCAGAAGCCGAAGTCAAGATTGATGTCACGCCGTCGGAGATCGAAGAGGCCGATACTGATGACGACTCGTGTGAGAAGGAACCACTCTTGAAGACGACTGAACTTCCAGTCTCCACAGGTGCGAAATTCGCCAAAACGCACACGCTGAAAGGTTCCATCAGACAGCCATTAGTCCCCGTGCTCCACAATGTCGAAGAAAAACCCACCGACCCGGACGAGCGAGTTCTGAACTTCGCGGCGCGAGCGCACGAGCTCCTGCGATGGGCGATAGGAAGCGCCGTCATCTTCGTCCCAATAAAATTCATCGCGGACGCGCAGAAGAAGGAGGAGGAGAAACCCCTCGGTGTCTATCACGCAATCCTCAACGCGTTACAAGGTTTTAACTTTGCTTATCCGTTCATCCTTTTCATAGTGATTTACGGGTTATTTCATCTGGTGGCGGCGTACATTGCGGACCCTGCTAAGGCGAGGATATTAGAGTGGCTTAGCCTCCTTTTTGGATTCGGCGTCCTCGCGTCTGTCATATTCTACGCAGGTGTGTGGGTCTTCGTTTGGAGCATAATCACAGCCATCGTTGTCCTCGGAGCTATAAAATTTGTTTTTATGTGTTGCGCCTGTGCTGGTGAGAAGGATGAGACAATAGATGTCTAAAGCTTCATCTCTCTCTCGAATCTGAATGACATATGATGACGATTAGACAATGATTAGTTGAGTATCTCAACATATTTTATATAATTGTGTCTTTAATTTTCGTTTGCAAGAGCTCTGCTATGACCAGAGTCAAATATATTATGGATGAATATTCTATATGATATAAGGGATTTCTTCGAATTTTCTTAGTTACCAATTATTTAAATTTCTCGTTTCATATTACATCTTCGACTGAGAAATTTCAAATAACAAAAAAATTAGTTGGAACTTTTAATACAGCTTGATTTAAGTTTCTTGCCAATGTACGTAGTAGGTACACCCATTTTATATATTCAGATGTGTGTTTCTTTTTTTTTGACATCACAACTCGTTTAATTTTGATGTTATTTTCGTTTCACAAACATTATAGTTTAATTCGACACATTTCACAGAGACTGAAAAAAAGTCTTAATTGTTTATTTATTTGATATGTTATTAACTAGATAAATGAATAATTAAGAGTTTTTGTAGTCTGTGTGAAATGTGTCAAAACTATAATGTTTGTGAAACGAAAATAGGATATATTTACTACTGAGGGGAAAGAAATGAGATCGTTTAGGTAGTACATGTTTTGCAACGCATCCCAGATTCAAGGATCATATAGTTGGTTCTTCTTAATTAGGCTCTGTATATCAATTATCCAAAATAATCTTATATAATACATTAATTAAAACATTATTTAGAAAGAATCTCACAATTACTGTACTTTATATGTAAAACATTGGAAGCAGTTTTTACAAAAAGATAGTCATTAAGGGTCTGACTGGTTTAACCGCTGCGGTTGCGGTTGCGGGAGTTTGCGGCTGCGGGAGTTTGCGGAAGCGGGAGTTTGCGATTAAAAGCTGTTTGTACGACTGGTATAGCAATTCATAGCGGTTGCGTTTGCGGGATATTTTTGACTGGTTAGCCAGCGGGTGCAAGAGCGGTTTAACCAAAAGTTACTAAAATAAAAATAATATATAATTATTCAAAACATTTATAACCATATTAATAATTTTTTTTTTGAAATATATTTTTTGATGAATTTTTAATTTGAAAACTACCCTTATTTTTTTTGGTTTTGAAAAATACACTTTTTATATGTAAAATGATTATTCCTAATTTAATAAAAACGAAATTCAAATAAGAAATATAAAATATTAATATTTGATAATAATTTTGTATCATTTTAACATCCTAATTACCTGTTTAGTTTTTTTTAAACAATTTAATAAAAATATAAGATTGTTTATATAAAGTTTAAATGGGGTGAGATTAAAGTTGTTTATGCAAAGTTTCAAAAATATTTAAATTTTTCAAAAGATAAACATTAAAAATGAAAGATATATTTCTCCACTTTTAAATTTTTAATAATTTATAAACTTTAAATATATGTAAAGTTTTAATTTATTTAAAGTTTCATTTGGTTTGAATGTGTATGAGGTTAAGTTGTTTATATAAAGATCCAAAATATTAAAATTTGTTTCAGTTTAACATATACTATATTTATTTGAAAAAAAACTTATTAGTTTATTATTTTTTTAAATTTTCGTTTATAATTTGTAATTATTTATTATTTTTTTGTTTAAATCACGTCAAAACATACTTTTTACATTTTAAAAGTGTATTTTTCAAAACAGAAAAAATTTAGGGTATTTTCGAAATTTTTAAACATAATTATGGTATTTTTCAAAAAAATATACCCTTATTCCAAATTTGGAGATATTATGTTTTTTTTTTTTTTTTTTCAAACCGCAACCGCCCGCAACCGCAAACGCTTGCGGAAAGGAGCTTTTGATTTTCAGCGATATAGAGCGGTACAGAGTGGTATAGAGCGGTTGAAAGCGGTTGTCGTGATTGTTATAAAACGCTAAGAACCGCTACGAACCGCAAACGCTGCGTTTGCGGGTGGTAGCGGGAGAACCAATCATCACCTAAAACACCATTTATATATATACAATAGATATTTGCCAAAATATAAGCTCAGAATACATATTCTAAGTTTTCATATAATTTAGTTCTTATTTATTAGGTCATACAACATTAAATTAGCATTTATGTTTTCGTTTGACTCAAATCTCTTTAACATTTTCCTTAGAAAGAGTCCACTTGGTCACTTACCTTGAACATGTGTTGGTCTTCACCAATTCGTCGGCTAAGCACCGTCTGAAAGGTCAATACTTATGTTTTAATAGAAAGTTTAAAGACGCATATGTATTGTGCATACACACATCATAGTGCATTATTATTTTTGATAAAGTGCTTTGAAATTTTGAGTCAGTTTTTACTCGAAACTGTATAAAAAAGGAATTACATACAATTTTAAAAAGTAACCACTTTGTGCAGGAGTTTCCTAATCGGAAAAAGTTGTGATTTTAATCAAAAAGACAGCTCTCTCTCATCTTCTTTATTTGTAGAGGTTCCTTTTTTTTAGTAAATCCACTGAAGTAAATACGGTAACGTGACTTGTTAGTCAAATCTCTCTGGTTTGGGTTTTTACATTTTCAGGCACCAGAGAAAATGACCGATCCTGTCAAAAGCAATCCTCTTTACCCTACGTACACAACAATAGTCACTGACACATCATCGCTTATGCCATCTCAATACACACACCATTACACTAGTCTAATTGGGCTTCATTAGCAGAGCAAGGACCATTCAATTGCTGGTACTTGATGATGATCTTGGAGCCAGCAATCCATGGAAACATAACTCATAATCTAAACCATTTGATATGTGAGACATGTTGATGTTCGAATTTGTTGCATAAGCTATATTTCTTCTTTCTTAGAACTGGTAATTTTGTAGAATAAATATACGAAATTTAGCTTATGTATAGGTGGAGACATTTTAAAATATATAACATTTGTTGCATTGTATTATTTGATGTTAAAATCATTCTAAAAATTCTAATAGCAAATATATTTATACATTTTTGGAATTGATGTTTTTTAAGAATACTATATATATTTTGTGTATACTATTCAACATAATCTTATGTTTTTTATTTTATAGATAATAATAAGCTCTTGTACATACCTTTTTACATAATTCTATATTTTTTATTACTGTTAAAACAGAAAATTCGTTTTGTTTTGTTTTATTGGTAAAAGAAAACGAAATTTAAGTACTAATTTGAAGAAAAATAATAAATAAAAATGTCATTTATATTTTTGTTTTTTTATTTCATAAATTAAAGAAAAAACATTTTACTGTTAAAATACATAACTAATAATATTAACTATTTAATTGTGTATTTGTGATCGATTTAAAGTATCATTAAACATGAATTTCAAATATTATATATTAAATTTATATATAATATATTATTATTTCTATTTAAATTAACATGAAGACTAAAAAGATAGTAATGTCCTTGATTAACAATAATTTTTTCATATATAAATCACAAAAACATAATATAAAAAAAGCCAAAAGATGGTATATTGATCCTAAACCAGAGGTTGATGTAAAGAGTCATGATCTTCGAGAAATTTGCATGTAGTTGAAAAAAGAATTACACCAAGCCACCAAAACACAAATAGTACCCAAACATAAACATAGTCCAAAACCGGAAGCTTATTGAATGTGGCGTCAATAATTGGCATCAGCCAGGCAAATCCAATAATATTGCTCGCAAGTTCAAATGCGAAGGCGTGAATAGGCTGATTGGATAATCTGAACTTAATTTCAATTGAGACTCCACAAATGTACATTAAAAGGCCTGCAGTCGTAAATTCGGCGAACCCAGCCACGTAGTCGTAGTCACATCTATTAACGATATGAAAACCTAGCAAAGCATATGCGCTGATGATCAGAGAATGCATCACTATTGAGTAGAATCCTCCCAGAATCACTCTGTCATATATAATAGGTAGAGTGTTGAGAATTTTAGTCAAGAAAATTTGATATTGACTCTCGATAGTTTTACATAATATACTGTTTGGATATGTTTAAAATCTTTAATTTACCATGTAATCACATTCACAATATTTAAAATATTATTATCAGGGAAGGAGTGTTAACTGGGACCCACGTTGTTTAACAAATCTCTTACTACTAATTAGGGACCTGTTTTTTTCCTTGTATTTCTAAACTCAAATCTGATAATATGTGCGAGAGTAAGCAATGTTATAATTAGTATATAGGGCCCGGTTTTTAGCTGAGCCGGGCCTGTTATATATCCAGAATCAAGACAAATATTCAACTTGTTTGTAATGAAATCTATTAAACGTGTGATAACCAACGACGCTCACCTGAAGAGAATTTGTCCTAGTGCTATGTTTCTTCTTTCTGTGTGGGTGTCGTCCATCTACATGGTAACAATAAGATTGTTTTCAAAGCTAGTCCAATGTTATATATGATTATATAAAGTCTAAATATATAGTAGTAGATTATATTTGAAAATCGGAAAGTCGTATCAGTATCTCTCTAGTAGTATAGACTGTTTAGTACGTCAAGAATATATTGTTGATAATAAATAAAAATCAGATGTATATGATTTACCAACAAAACGATTCAAAAGAAGGGATTGAAATTGGCTAAAAACTCACCGATATGATAGTTTAGTGACAACGACGTAAACGGTGAGGAGAGAGTAGACGAGCCTTTACAAAAATCTTATGTTAAGGATGATAAGTATATATATATAAAAAAAAATCTTATGTTAAGGATGATACATACATACATATATATATACTTATTAATACTTGTTGAAAATTTCTGTCACTGCAACTGCAAAAAAAAAAAAAAAAAAAAAAAAAAAAAAACAGTTTAAGAAATATATAAAAAGAAATTAAATAGAAAAAACTAAAGATGGATTATAATCCATGTCATTGTCAATCCAAAGAATACAATACAGGAGAAGAAAATCTCACAACATTTAACATTTAAGCCTTTAACAAAAATAAAAAATTTCACAACATTTTATTTACATACAATCGCATCTGATAATAATGTTGTGAGATTCTATTATTAAAAGATACTTAAGTTATAGTACTAGATACATTGTTTGTTATTTCGTTCTTTCTAGTTTTCTAATACTAAAATATTTTTTTCGATATAAATTTAAAAAAAATATTTTAATTCTGCAATTTACCCGGATTATTAATTATAAAAAAACAATATTTAGGGAAACAGTAGCTATCACTCATCTCTCTCTTTTCGTTTTTCTTATAATCTAAATCATGGAATTCGAATTAGAAACAGTATCAGAGTTTTGAATTATATGCATCTTTCTCTTCATTACACCTTATGTACTGTTATGTCTTTATTAGGTTGAATTGCACCTGTTATAACTTAGAATCACTTGTCCAGCCCTTAAAATCAAAGATGTTTCAAGTTTGAAATTCAGTCTAGAAACGCATACAAATTTCACGTTCAAAATCCAATAATAACCGTCAAACTATTAAATTGTTTCCCTATTAAACACCAAATTGAGAAGCTTTGGATTTTGCGGAACCATGACGTGCGTACGGACATAGGCGATAGCCGCGGTACCTCCAAATTAGAGTCATGGTGATACCAAACTGTATACCCGTCCAAAAACATTGAACTTACTCAAAACCGAAAATTAATGTCACTAAACAAAAACGACGTTCTTTTTTTCAAACAACATTAGTTCATTTGTCGTTTATACTTTAATGTAAATTACCGCTTCATTGTATGTATTTGTCGTGATCCTATCCAATTCCAAAAGAAAACACATTTTTGAACTGGGCTTATTATCCTTTATAACTTTCGACGTAACAGTAGAAAAGAATTATATATATATCAAAATATCAAATTATGAGCTGAGGCCATGAAGGTAGAAAACTAGAAACCAAAAATGTATTTGCTTCCATCAGGCCACGCAACCAATCGAAAACGTGACACTTGTACATACACATGCACCGGTTTTTAAAAATATTGTAGAATTCTCAAAAGTATAAAAAGTAGTTGTATTAAATCATTTCTAATCCACTGATAAATTGCGTACGAAACAGAAAATTGTATTTTCGTAAACCTCGTTTTGTATTTGGACTTGTATTTATTTTTGTGCATACCCTTTTTGTGTTGCAAAGTCTTTGTTAGATTCGCTGTACCCAAAGTATATCTACCCTCTATCAATATCACAAAACAGAATAAATAATAAATCAAAAAATGATGGGATTGTATTATTGTATTAATTAACGTAGTTCATTTTTAGGTCTGTACGAATAAATCACGTACATTTCGTACCGCTTGTTTAAGAAATGTTATTGAACCATCACGTTACTGCAGTTGTCTGTCAACAAAATTGATAACCACGTTGACAAATATAAGAAGAGTTCGTCAATATTTGACCAAGTGTTATTCAACTGATTTATGATGATTTATTCTTGTTTTTCTTTAATGAAAAGCAGATTTAAACCTTTGTATATAATTTTAAATCGTGGAAATTATATATTGAGTCTTTTGATATCATTACTACATTTCGCTGCTTTGCTAATCCTGATATGTGAATGTAACGGAACCTACAATACGAGGGGGTGAACCAAATCTAATGTTTCTTTTAGTTAAATGAACCAAATTAATTGAATGCCAGTTCATTGTATTTCCATCAATTTGCTCATTCAGGTACTGAACGATTTACTAGGTTTGTACTAGGTCTTTTACATAGATTCTAAAGTGGAATCTAATAATTTGCGGCTACTTTGATGATCATCATAAATTTTACAAAGAAACAGTACGATCAATAACACGGGTAAAATATGAAAACAAAGTTAAAAGGCTTATAAAATATCATTTAAATCATAAAAATGTTCAATATACAGAAAATTACATATTTTATTACTTAATTTTTTATCTAACAAAAAAAAACAAATGGAAAAGGAAGGTATAGTAAATGGATAACTGATAAGGGAGAGAGAAGAGGTGAGTATGATGATGAAAACATAGGCACATGTGTTAGGTCTGAAGCAAGGAGAAAGAGGCAGCTCCTGCTTCTTTGCATGAAACCTCTCTCTTTCTCTTCTCTTCTCTCGCCACGACTCCTCTTCCCCATACCCTCTCACACTTCCTCCCCTCCTAAGCTTTTGTCTTCTTCTTACATCTCATCCATCACAATTCCTAAACAAATATAATAATCCAAACCTAACAATATGTTTTTAACTTATTCCCATGTCTGTCTCTATGCTCAAACCCATATATATACACGCCCACACATTATCCCATCTATCATCTTAAACTAGCCTCAAAACTGAATCAAAACACACACAAAGAAACAACACAACTCAAGACCATCATGGACGTCGTCTGTACGGACCAACAAATCTCCGGTGGTCACATGAGGAAACCAACGGTGGAGATTCCTCCGAGAAAGCTTCTTTTATCATCCAAGTCTTTTCCTCCGGAATCTTCCCCTCGTTCGCCGCGTAAACATAACTGGAACAAAAGCAACAAGATCACATCTGAGCATGAAGAAGATGTCTTCAACGAAGACAACAACAACAAGGAGACTAACACTAAAGAGTATTGTTACGATTCCGACACTGATGATCCTTACGCAAGCGATCATTTCCGTATGTTTGAATTCAAGATCCGACGTTGCACTCGTAGCCGAAGCCACGATTGGACTGATTGTCCTTTCGCTCATCCTGGAGAAAAAGCTCGCCGTCGTGATCCTCGTCGGTTTCAATATTCCGGTGAGGTTTGTCCGGAGTTTCGCCGTGGCGGTGACTGTAGCCGTGGAGACGACTGTGAGTTTGCTCATGGAGTCTTCGAGTGTTGGCTCCATCCGATTCGTTACCGTACTGAAGCTTGTAAAGACGGTAAACACTGCAAGAGAAAAGTCTGTTTCTTTGCTCATTCGCCACGTCAGCTTAGGGTTCTTCCTCCGGAAGATGTTTCCGGCGGTTCAGCGTCGGCGTCTCCGGCCAAGACTCCGTGTTGCTTCTTTTGTAGCAGCTCTCCAACGAGCACTCTCTTGGGTAATTTGTCTCATCTTTCTCGATCTCCGTCTCTGTCTCCACCTGTGTCTCCCGCTCATAAAGCCGCAGCCTTCTCGCGGTTGAGGAATCGCGCCGCCTCTGCCGTTTCTGCTGCCGCAGCCGCTGGTTCGGTTAATTACAAAGATGTTTTGAGCGAGTTGGTAAACTCGTTAGATTCAATGAGTCTAGCGGAAGCGCTTCAGGTGAGTTCCTCTTCACCCGTTACAACACCTGTTTCCGCGGCTGCTGCAGCGTTTGCCTCGTCCTGCGGTTTGAGCAATCAGCGTCTCCATATCCAGCAGCAGCAACAGAGTAGTCCTTTACAATTTTCTCTTTCGCCTTCCACTCCAAGTTACCTAGCCAACTCGCCTCAAGCGAACTTCTTCGCTGATGATTTCACTCCACGCCGGAGACAAATGAGCGATTTCACTACGGTGGCGGTGGGTAGAGACAAGAACAGCTTTGAGGATGGTTCTTGTGGTGGTGACCCTGATCTAGGTTGGGTGAACGATCTCTTGACTTGATTAGATTGACGGTGGGAGATTTGCCGGGAAGATATCCGACGGAGAATGTAAATTTCGGTGGATGAGTTTTGATTACATTCATGAATCATGGGAAGACGAATCGATTCGATGTGTGACGGTTTGGTCAGATTGTTGTTTAAATTTGTTTTGAAGATTTTATTGTTTTACGAATTTCCACGGAAGCTAATTAAGAAGTGTCTTGTGTATTGTCTTTAATTTTTTTTTTTTATAATTTTTTCCTTTTCTGGTGGGATATTTACCAAATAATATGTTGAACTTGTAATATCTTGTGGATCCGTTTTGTGGAATGTTTCACCCATTTCTATACATATTTTCTATTCAATGGATATTTTTGCTTGAATCGTTAATTAGTGGACACGGACTAAGCTAGTTCTACCAAGCTTTACGGATGTATTTGATATGACTTCATTCTCTTTCAAGCTTAATTTAAACGTATAGGAAGGATATCGATCTTTGGCTAGGGTCATGTTTTGAAGATATCATAGGATTGGGACATGTATAAAATTTACGATTATAGAGCACAAATCCTGAACTATATTCATCATCTCTCACATTGAAACGTGTTATGTTTTTGGTTTTGCTTGTGGACGAGAATATATCTGTGTTCGGTTACATAAAGAAATTATATAATACTTGACCATATCATTATTGTATAAAGAAAAACTCCGATAAGTTCTCTGATTGTTTTTTTTTTTTTTACACCACAAGAGATCAATTATTTTTATAAAAGGAGCCTAGGAGGCATGTGTAGGTGATTGACATATGTACACACTGAGACGTGTCCATTACATTAGTATTATCATATGAGACACATAAACAGCCCCTGCGCATACATGCATGTGTACTCCTCCATTTTGTAGATTATGGTCGCTGTCTCGTTGATATATTTAAACATAGATTACACAAAGAGGAAAGACAAACAATGTGTACATACACCAACGTCTGCTATTTTTTATTTGAATTACATCAACGTGTGATATTTTCATGTAACATTGATTGACATATAGCAAAAAGAAGAGTTGTTGTTCCAAATTTCGATTCGACTCCTTCATATTTTTTGGTCAATTGAAGGACATTTCAAGTTTATTAACGAAGAATGACCCGTTTGTCTTTTGGTATCTTTCCGTTTTTCACAATTTTTCCTAAAATACTTCGTAGTCGCATGACGACGAGAGAGCGCGTGGGGATAAAGCGCAAGAAGTGAAAAGCTTTTTGTGATTGTACATGTCACTGGCTCACTGTGGACGGCCAAAAGCACACGTGCCACCCACCTGACACCAATACCTCATCCCGTCAACACGAAAGCCCATTCATTGGTAAAGAAACTTGATAGCCATTTTAAGTTTTTGAGTTGAAACTTGAAACTTGTAAAAAAAAAAAAAAAAAAAAAAAAAGAGGAGAAACTTGAAAAGCTTTAGTTCTCTTTCTCTTTCTCTTTTTCTATCTTAAAAGTCTCAATCTATTAGTAATAAAAATTACAGTGGAAACAGAAAATCTACCGATAGTGGTGATAAAACTAAGAACAGACAGAAATATTTCGTTAAGAAAAACTGAAATAGGATAATCTTGTTAATTTCAAAATTAAGCTCGAGTACAAGATGACCACAAGATACAAAGAAGAACAAAATCTAAACGTCCACCGCTGGAGCTAGGCTAAGATCTAGATTCAGTTCCCTTCGCAGCTCACAATCCACAGCGGAGTAATCCTCCGTCTCGACTTCCAAGGTGGTTGGAAGACCCAAACTTAACCCAATTTCAGCAGGCTCGAACCGGACTGGTCTAACCAGCTCTTCTCCTAACGCAGAAGCATGCGGCAGATCTAAGAAAAATCTAGTAACCTTTTTCTCCGCCGCCAAGCTGGAAAAATCATCCCGACAAGCGCATGAAGATCTCCCATTACGCGCTGTCGCTGTAAGGGTGCCTTTGACCACCGTTTCCGAACCATTTCCGCCATCTCCGACGAGAGGGAAGTTGGTAGTTGCTTTGGAGCCTCGGAACGCTATTGCGGCGGAGTCATAAGCTCTGGCGGCTTCCTCGGCCGAGTCAAAGGTCCCGAGCCAGACCCGATTTTTGTTTCCCGGGTCACGGATCTCAGCCGCGTATCTCCCCCATGGTCTCTTCCTCACTCCCCTATAATGCACCTCCCTAATCTTTCCTCCGCCGCTTTGATTTACATTCTCTTGTTTGGAAGCCATTATTTCCTAATGAAAACTGGCTGTGATTCTGTGACAAATTACAGAAAAGAGTTATCCTTTTATAGGGAGTGACGTAATCCCTCCTAACAATGGATAAAGAAGAGAAAGAGACACGGTCAACGATGTTTGACTGACTCAAGACAGTTTGATGTGTTGTTTGTGACGTCTTTTTACTGTATGTTTAAACTGCGCCGTCACTTCGCGTCTTTCGTCTCTTCAAATCGCTTATTTACTCCCATCCTCCTCCACGCGACTGTTTCAGCGCGTGAGCACGCGCTCCCTTTATGGTTCTTCTCCCTTTTGGGCCTTTGAAGAATTTCCTGGCCCTTGGGCTCATTTTATGATTTATGATGATCCACTAATTGTTCCTTTTTATTAAAAAAATGTAATTACTTAATGTAAATCTCATAAATTTGAAGATAATCCTGCAAGATTTATGATGTTGCTCATTTTGCCAGAGCACACGTCTCCGATTTAAATTTCCAAATTTGGAGAATCAAAACCCTAAAACCAGACTATAAAAAAAGTCACGAATCTAAGAGCGGACTCTATCTAGGTCACTCCAGAGGATTTAAGAAAAAAGGCGGCGAGTTACAACAATGGAGACGACGACTGTGCAGAAGCGGAAACCAGTTTTCGTCAAGGTGGACCACCTGAAACCAGGGACCAAAGGTCATACGTTGACCGTGAATGTCGTTGAATCGAATCCCGTCATCCCGGCGATCCGCAGAAGTGGTTCCTTTTCGCAGCCATTTCGATCTCCTCGCATCGCTGAGTGCCTAATCGGCGACGATACTGGATGCATTCTTTTCACTGCTCGCAACGATCAAGGTAACGGATCTATTCTCTGGAATTTTAGGGTTTCGGATTCATTTCTCTGTTTGTAGATGTTAGGTGAACAGTAATGATTGAAACAGACAGATTTTTTTGAAGCATTTAAGCCTCAGTGGACTAATCTTATTAGATACGGCTTCGAATCTCTGTGTTGTGAAGAATCTACCAATGTCGTTACAGAAATGCAATGAACAGATTTCTCTCTATTTTCACCGTCTTAGTCTCTTCATTGTTCACATTTCTGCAATGCATTTTCAGAGAAAGTGTGTCTGTAATTCCGGATTAGGCTACGAGTTTGATCATAAAGTGCACTTCTTTTTTTCAGATCGTTATTGTTTAGTGATCACTAGAGTATATGTTTCAGCCTGATTACAGTCAAATATGTAACTTTTATTTGTGAAAGTACTAATGACATAAATTTGGGTGCTTAATTGCAACTGCAGTTGATGTGATGAAGAGTGGAGCAACAGTGATTCTGAGGAATGCGAAGATCGACATGTTCAAGGGCACGATGAGATTGGCTGTAGACAAATGGGGACTCATTGAAGTCACCGATCCTGTTCCGTTCGAGGTCAATCGAGCAAACAATCTCTCTCTCGTCGAGTACGAACTGGTCACTGTACTTGAATGACTAAAACCTGTGTCTGTCTTCTCTCCGTTATTTTTCTAGTTGGAATTTTCTGTCTAGTACCGTTGGATTGTATTCAGTTATGATTTTTCATCCGTTGGATTTTGGATGAGATCGTGTACTCTTTTTTTTTGGCACAGTTCTGGATAGTTTCTTTTTTTGTTGACTTGGTATTTGTTTTTCTTTTTTTAATTAGTCAGTATCACTGGTGAAGTCGTGGTCCGTAAATTGAGATGAAGATAAACCTTAAAACGTAGAATTTGACTGTCAATTAATCTACAATGGAGAGACGAGACCAGTTAGTTGAAATTAGATTTTGACTCTTTTCTCAGTTTCTCATTTCCTCCAGTTTTCAAAGTTCCCTATTTTGAGAGGACAAAAGTTTATAGTATGCAGTTTGAATTAGTATGCAGATTCTTGGATAAAAGACATTTCTAGGGACAGAAAATAAAACATAACTCACACAAGTTTGATATTGTATACTAGTAGTATAACTTAGTGACTTTAGTTTTCACTTTTCATGAAAGACAAAGTAAACGGAGCTTTCACAATGACTCCAAAAGTGCTCAAATACAACTTATCTTTGTTTTTTTTAAGGCTGGTACTCCTCTTGAGTACCTTCCAAGCTCTTGTAGTATTCCTCCATAGTTTCAAACTCGTTGGGATGATCATTTCTCTCATACCCACGACTATGAGAGACGTATTCGGAGTTTCGACCTCTTGTGTCGTAGAAGTACTTACCGTTCTCCATAAACCTCGTATCACTCATCCCTTGTCTCTCTTCTTCATTACCGTAGCCTCTCCTATTATCATTATAATTGCTCTTAGTAGTGTAACTGTATCCATTATTGTTGTTGTTATACTTATCCTTTTCCCCATTGAGATCTTCCGAATCCTCGGACTCTTCTTCCTCCTCGAACTCCTCCGGTAAGTTGTTCTTCTTCTTTTCTTCGTCAAATGTAGCCATCAGTTTCTCAAATTCTTCGTCTGTGGTTGTAGATGAAACCGGCCATGACTCTTTGCTTTGAGGAACCATACCGGAACCTGGCCCGAAAGGCCCATCACCGAGTCTTCCATTGCTTTCGGCTAGGCCCGGAGCGGGAGCTGGAGTTAGAGCTACCTCTTTGGTATTAGGGCGATTTAAGTGAGTGAACTTGCTAAAGAAGAGCTTACCTTCCCTAGCTTCAACACTGTGGCCAATGAAGCAAAAAACAGCAACAAGGAAATAAAAAGTGGACTTAAGAACAAATGAAGCCATCAATAAAGAGAGAGAGAGAGAGAGAGAGAGAGAGAGAGAGAGAGAGAGAGAGAGAGAGAGAGAGAGAGAGAGAGAGAGAGAGAGAGAGAGAGAGAGAGAGAGAGAGAGAGAGAGAGAGAGAGAGAGAGAGAGAGAGAGAGAGAGAGAGAGAGAGAGAGAGAGAGAGAGAGAGAGAGAGAGAGAGAGAGAGAGAGAGAGAGAGAGAGAAGAGAGAGAGAGAGAGAGAGAGAGAGAAGAAGAGAGAGAGAGAGAGAGAGAGAGAGAAGAGAGAGAGAGAGAGAGAGAGAGAGAGAGAGAGAGAGAGAGAGAGAGAGAGAGAGAGAGAGAGAGAGAGAGAGAGAGAGGGAGAGAGAGGGAGAGAGAGGAGAGTGTGAGAGCGTGAGAGATTTTAGGTTTTGAGATGTGTTGTTTTTAGTGCGAGACAGATTAAGTATAAATAGAATTGAAGAAGAAAGTGTTTGGAGTTATTAAATTGGCCGAGCAAACATGCGAGGATTGAGGAGGGACATTCGTCATTCGCGGCGAATGATTTTAAATTAGAGTAAATGAAAAGATAAAAGGAATGTAATAAAAGTAGGTCTTGTCTCCTAGATCGAGATGGATTTTTGTATTTGTATTTGTTACGAGTTACATAGCTTATATAGTTATATTTGGTCAAAAAAAGAAAGTATCCAAGACAATAACATCCAACTTTTGTAATTTATACATGCCTTTTGACTTTTCTTTTCACTGCTTGGTAGTTGAGTTAGTTGAAAATGAAGGTTACAATTAGATCATGTTTTGTGGTAGCAAAGCTTAGATAATGTCAAAGACAGATATGATAGATCTCATAAAAAAGTCCCATTTAATGACACATTCATGACACATTGACGAAAAAAAAGGTGTGGTCGAAAATGTGTCATGAAGTTTCTCTCAAGTCTAAACGATTGCTTAATGTTGAATCAAAGCTATCACAGCTTTTGTCCCGTGATCGTCGGAAATTATTTATTGATATTCTTTACGTTTGTCGGGAAATATATATTTTAACAAATTATATCTATAGCAACCACATTCACATTATTTAGTAAAGATTTTAGAAAGCCCAGCCCATTTTCAAAACTAGCTGGCGGTTAAAATCTGAAAATCGTCATGACGCCGTCAAGTAACGGCGGTTTTATTTATTTCTGTTGACTTTTGTTACAGTTATTGACTATTTTTGTTAACCAAACGACGACGCATCGTTGCCAAACACGGCCTTAACGTACAAAAAGCAAACCTCGTCAAAGGGAAAAAAGAACAGAGACAGTTTGTAAGCTCTGCTCTGCAAATACCGTTTTTTCATCTCGAGGCAGCAAAATCCACAGAAAACGAAGAAGAAGAAACTTGACATTGTAATTGTCTCGTGTCGTTACATCTCTCACTTTCTCAAAACGCACCGTTCGTAGAGCTCAACCAACACTCTCTTCCTCGGATTCTTTAACCCAACCAGCTCAGCTCCAAACCCGTGATTCAGTATCTCCTCTCTCAGCTTCTTCATTGTGTATTTCGAATGATCCATCCCTGTGGAAGAAGAAGACGCTCCACCTCCAGTGCTCGTGCATCTTCTTGGGGTCATCGCAATCATACCTCTCCCGCTCTCTTGTGAAACTGTATCTTCTTCTTCAGTCTCTTGCCCGAAATCCGAGCCTGAACAGGTTACACTTGCTTCTACTTTCAAACGCTTCACATGCTGCTGCATCGGTGTTGTTTCATCCGGAACCATGAAAGAGTGTTCTCGCTGCATCAAACTCACCCTCGTGTTCTTCTCCTTCTCGGCATTGATGATTCTCTGCCATTCAGCAACAGCTTCTTCGTTTTGTTTCGCTCTTGTCTCCAACGTTACAGAGAGCTCCGTCTTCTGTCTCTCCAGATCCTCAATTCGGCCCTTAGCTCTCTCATTTTCAATGCTTTTTTCCTGCAACAACGTCTGGAGTTTGTGTTCGTTGCTTTTGGCTGATTCCACTTCCGTTTCCATCGATCTCACTAGTTCCTTGGCTGCTGCAGCCTCTGTTTCCGAATATTTTAGCTTCACGCAGATATTTTTAAGCTCTTCAATGCGGCTCTTAGCTCGATCGATTTCAATGCATTTCTCCTGCAACGATGTTCGGAGTTCGCTCACATTCATACGGAAGGCTTCCGCTTCCCTTTTCATCGAATCCACAAGTTTCTTAGATGCTGAAGAAGCTTCGCTTTCACCACTCTCGAGCTTCGAGCAGACTTTCTCAAGCTCTTCTATACGGCTCTTAGTTTGGTCAATTTCAAAGCTCTTCTCCAGCAGTGACGCCTGGAGTTTGTTCTCATTGTTTCGGGATGCTTCAGCTTCCATTCTCAACGAATCCACAAGTTTATTAGCCGATGAAGCCTCGTTTTCTGCATTCTTCAGCTTCAAACAGATTGCTTCAAGTTCCTTCGTATGCGAAATATACTTCTTCTCTAACTCATCTTTCTCTTCCCTCAGAGTCTGTGTTTCAGTTTCAAGCAATGCAGCTGCGGATTTCACAGACTCATACTTCTCATTCAGAGCCGAGATTTGAAGCCTCAAGTCTTTTGCTTCCAAAGAACATTCGTCCACTTTCAACTTGCCTTTCTGCAAAGAAGCAACAATCAAAAACATGTTACGCAGGCAGATTGTTTCTTATGAAGAACAATGAAATTGCTTCTTATGAGCTCGTTAACCTCTTCAACAAAGATTAAATCTTTAGAGATTAGGAATATGGACTCAAATCATTCAGAGAATCTCACCTTTAATTCTGACCGCATAGAGACCAATTGCTGCTCCAAAGTCGCAAGCTTTGCACATTTCTCTGCGATTACCTTCTCCTATTAGTAACCAAGAATCAGAGTCACCACTTTATCAGAATCGGCCAAATGGTTGAGTTATTGTGTTCAATTATAGATTTCTCATATGATAAAAGCCTAACCTTCTCATCCAAAACACGGGAGAATTCAGCTCTCATGCCATCTTCCGTGGCTGAAGTTTGCTTCAACTTCTCCTCCATTGCCGTCTCCGAAACAGCTTTTCGCTCACTAACTGTATTCTCATATTTAATTTTCCAATCGATTGACGTACTGCACCTAGTGATCGACGCATTCATTCCTGCTCCATTGTTGCTGCTCACACCATTCTCATCCAATGTCTCCTCATACTTCCGTTTCCACTCAGATGCCTCTAGTCTAGTGGACCCCAACACCTCCATCAGATTAGAATGTTCGTTGTGAATCGACTTACACTTGCTTTCCAGGTCATGAATCCGGTGTTTAAACTGATCTGAGAGCTTGTTCATATCATCAATGGCGCTCTCGTAACGCATCTGATATTCCTTCCTCATTTTCTCTCCTCCTTCAAGTTGTTTCTTTAGCAAATCCCTCGTGCTTTCCATCGAACGGTGCTGCAGCTTGAGTTTAGAGTTCTCAGAAAGAAGTTCATCCATTTGATTCCCTCTGCGATGGACGAGAATGTCCTGTATACTAGAAAGTAACAATTGGCAAAGGTTAAATTTGTTTACGAAGATTAATCAAATAAAAACAAAAGGAGTAATCTTTAACTTTCAAAAGTATATAAAGAACCTCTTCCTCAAAAAAGAAGAAAGTGTCTGCCACTTCATAGGACCATTGATAGATGCTTCATACTCCGCAACAGCGGTATCAAGGGCCTGTTTCATATAGATTACAACAATGTTAATAATGAAAGAAAGATTTTCAATGGATACGAGTTGCTCTGGCTTAGGCATTATCATGTCAGTATTGTTAAGACGGGGGAAAAAGAAGATAACCTTGATCATATCGCCTATATTAGCCTCATGAGAACAAGGCAATGCCCATAGTTTCTTGCCCATATCTTCTATAGCATTACAACATCTCGAATACGCTTCAATATTTGCCACTCGCTTGTGATCCTGAAAATAAAATACTCTGTTCAGCACAAAATCCTCAAAACAAGAGCTGGTCTATCCGCAAAATATTAAGAGATAGATAAAAGAGAGATAAAGAAAGAGCGATAACCTCAAATGCCTTTGCAAAGAAACTCCAAAGCTCTCTTTTGTATTTCTGTTTTACTTCAGCGTTTCCAATGGAAGATTCACAAAACGCGGTCAAAGCTTTGACAACCGCCTTATTGTGTGCTTCGACTAGCATCGACTGCAGATCATCATGTCAATAGTTAATCTTACTACTCCACCCAAGTGATTGTTGAGTGTTACACGAATTAAAACTTACTTCTTCAGGACTCTCTACACGCTCCAAAGATGACATATAAACCTCAGTTGCTGTATCACGGGCCCTGCGACCTTCTAATTCCTCTACAGACTACAAGCAAAATACAGAAGATGCATCATAAGAGGCATAATCATTTGATGAGAACACTGAACATTTCCAGAACTTTTTAATACTAACCAGCCATAAAGAAGAAATCTTAGGCACAACGTTGTTGTTAACATTTTCTGAAAACGACTTTGTGAAACCAGCAAGAGGCGGCCCTGTGACGATGGTTTCACTTCTTTTCTTAGGCCTTACTCTCTCAGAGACAAACTTCACTAGAGCATTTACACCGTAGACAAGCTGGGGTCGTAGCTTTTCGAGCTATTCACAAAAGAGTACACAAGTTTTATCGGACAAGAGAAAAGAAGAGATAAAAATACAGTGACGCTTGATTAGGGAGAGGATCAACTCACCTGGTTATTCTGAGTTACATCTTCTCTACCTTCCACTGTTTCTGAGTTAATATCCTGATAATAAGGAAGTTAAAAAAAACCGTTCACAAACATCAGAGACTAGCTGATTCTAAACCTTCCTTAAGAATGTACATTGATGAGGGAATTATCACCGTCATAAGTTGAACAAAAATGGGAGAGAACTGCCCAAGCCCGGAAAATGTATTGTCCTTAGCTTCTTCAACGTGGCCATGCTTGCTAATCTCAAGTAGACGAGAGAGATCAAGTGCAATGTCCTTTACACCAAGTGACTGAAACATGAAGCAGCATTTTTCGTTATACAAAGCACTATGTGTGTGTTTAGACAAAACTTTCTTCAGAAAAGAAATAACTTACCGGACCATAGACAAACACGCTTGATAAGAGGATAGCCAATGCGAATATCTGACTGTTGTGTGCAGCCTAACATATCAAATCAATTTAGCGCAAAATGAAACTGATTATTCCTAAAGTTTTTTTTAAAACATATTTTCTCTTGAAAGACTTGAATGTTTGATAAGATGAAAGCAAGACTAACCGGTATACCATTAGAGTCTGCCCCTTCGACATCGAGTAACACTAAATTATATTCAGTGCCATCTTCTGAAATCCTCTTCACCGGCTCAATCCACATCCATATATCTCCGGTGCATGGTCTGTGAAGATTTTGTACTTCAAATCCAATGCTCCTGCTAAGAAGCTATATATCGAAGCTCAAAATTAGAAATTTATCATCTTCAAATGCATCAGACATAACAACGAATTAAATAACATATACACAAACTTTCACATTCCTTCGCATCTTTTCTACAACGTTTCCCAAAAACAAAGCATATGAGACCGCATAGAAGAATGGTTACGGAAGACACAAATTCGCAGGAGTAAGCAATGCAATGTCCACAAAAAAGAACCAAACTTCCCCTAAATCATCAGAAATTATCATCACAGCCAAAAAAAGCTAATAAAGTGAATATGGGCAAATAACACTAAAACCCTAAACCCTTAATCAAAAATCAAAAGTAAGTAGACCCAGAAAAAAAAAAGTACCTGATTCCAGATGAAGCTCTTGCCATGGAGAGCATTTCCGAAGAGTGAGACAACAGCGACAGGACCCTTAAGCTTCTGAAGAGCGCCAATGGCTTCCGGGTCTGTCTTCAACTCCCCAATCTCGTCTATGTAAACCAGTTGGACGGCCCGACCCGAAACCGACTCCACCGTTTGGTTTCTCATGAAGACCCCAAGGCGTCTCCTTTATTCCCAGTGATGGTGTCACTGAAGAACCTCGCTTCAATTTCACAATGGGTTTGATCTAATTCCGATCGTATAACAGTCGGAATACTGTATAAGTATAAAGGTCTGAACTTTGGGAATGGGAATTGAGAAGTACAGCAAGAAAAGATTTGAACTTTGAAGAGAGATATATTTCCCAAGGTTAAAGTTTTTACAGAAACGACCGGGCCATAACAAACCATCTCCAAATTTGTGCAAAGTTGAAATCTTATTGGTTCGCATTAAATCAAAGGCCCATAAGTATTAAGTCCATTAATACTTGCCAGAATTTTCACCCCAAATTGATCTGAGGTTTGAGGAAGAAGCAAATTTCCCCCCGAGAATTGAGTTTTCTTTTAATCGAAACCTTAAATAAATAGGACCGTAGAAACATAAAAATATATGTTTGTAGTATCTTTGAAAATTGAAACACTAGCTATATCTCTGATGTCTCTTTTGCCTTTTCATTTTCTAATTTCATTTTCTTATTATTATGTGTTTCCTCCACTATGAATTGCCCTGCAAGTTAAGCTAGAATTATTGAGCTCAAAAGCCTCCATCTTTTCTTTTGTCCCCACCACTTCCCGATCCACTCTTTATATATGCATATCAGCATATGTAACAAAGTATACGTATGTATGTACGTACATACAATTAATTATTGAGTACTTATTTATGAAAAGCAAATCATAGACCTTTCTACAAATACAAGTGCATATGCATGAATCTTAGCTTTTTTCTTTAGCGAAAATGCGATAGCAAACGAGACGTGGATATTTAGCCAAATTTTGATTTAAGGAGTATGTTTAAAGACGTGATCATATTGAATTTGATGAATATATGGCGTTACAAAAGAAAACATGCTGCAGAAGAGTTGAAAGAATCAACAAAGTTTGTGATGTTAACTAATATATTTGTCTTGAACATACATAGCGTACTAAGATAAAATTAAGTTCTGATTTTGGTTTAGTGAAATAATTAGTGCACTAAGATATAGAAACCTAAAATCTTTATATCAATCAAAGAAAAAACAGCTTTGATAAGTTCTTATGGATACCGTAGAAAAACCAAATAATTAACTTTTTTTAGAAAATGTTTCAAATCCATCCATCGATAGAGGATGAATGACACATTGTTTGTACACCAACCCCAAGAAAATCCCGAGTTTGCCCTCCTCCTGCTGCTACATCCCCACTCTCAACTCTTCTACGCTTCCAGGGGTAATTCTGTAATTCGTCAATCCCCGAAACGACCGTTACGCCATTTCTAGGGTTCCCGATATCGTGGAGACCATTGTTACTCATTAACCCGACGCTGTCTGATCCAAACAGAGCGAAGAACTTGTCTCTGCCACCATCATCTACAATCTGACTCTGATCAGATATTTTTGACGCAAAGCCCTGGAGAAACGCCGATTGGTCGATGTTGGTTGTCGTCGTTGGCGTGGACAAAGTCGCGCCCATTTGTGCCGCTTTTTGAAGTAACGCAGTTGCCGACATATTCGCAACCGCCGCGACAGCTGCGTTTGCGTCTTGGTTAGTTTGGTCGTCGCTGCTGAATAGAGAAGGCACGGAAAGAGAAGTAGCCGTGTCTGCGTTTTCCTTGATCGGGACAATGATATTTTCATGAGTGATGAGGGAATCGCTCGTCGTTATCAGCTCGCCGCGATTATTCGCGTTCCCGAAAACCCAATTATAATCCTCCTGCGGTGTCTGCGGCTGCGGTGAGACACGGTTGTCGATGGTCACTGGATGATGGTTAATACTTCCTCCCATCCATAGGGAGAGCGAAGAAGCAGGTTTCATGGCGTCATGATGTTGCTGATGATGATCGAAGGTGGTGGCTGCGATAGGGAAATGGTGGTGGTGATGTAGCGGTTGCGGTGGCTGTAGTGGTCCGAATGGAAACGACGGTGGTTGTGATTGTTGTTGTGGTGGTGGTGGGATAAGTGTGCCCATGAGATAATGGTAGTTTAGATTATTACTGGTAAGGCTTTTGAGATGTGAGGCTGCGTTTAGCCTAGCGGTTTCTTCTGCTAGCGCGTCGCAAAACGCTCTATGCGTAATGAAGCTATCTCTCCTGTTTTTTCAGAAGAAACAAAATTAATCAATAAAACTTATATTTATAGTCTATACACACCTACATGTATGTATCTGTATATAGCTACCATAAGGTTGTACCTCTTACTTTAACCAAAATCTGTCAATCCAAGAAACTGTCATATTCAAGAAAATAAGCAGCACGTACGCTCTCAGAGAATGACAAAAACAGATCCTTCATTTTCTAAGTTTTAGACCCTACAAGAGCTAGTTCCAAACAACAACAACATATAACTTATCCTATATTAGCTTGCAAAAAACATAATAAAACAAATTTGTCCAATGATATTTTAATATTAGCGGAGGTAATAGGCAGATTACTTTTTATCACCATACTAGACAATCTAGGTTAAGTATGAGGTACAGAAACTCAGACATGATTAACTTTACTATTACAAAGTTATGTTTGAATGCATATTGAATGCAATTGATGCATGACGCAGCTAGGTGATCATATAATGCTATAATACATACGTATATAGGGTCACGTAATAAGTACCTGGAGAATATTGTACCACAGTCACATCTATACTCTCTAGTCCCACAAGTCTTGGAATGAGCCTTCCAATCAGATTGGACTGCATATCTCTTGGAGCATTTCTCGCACTTCCACTTCTTCTCGCCATGTTTCCGACAAAAGTGTTTCTTGATTCCTGTAAGGTCACCAAGTGCCCTTGTCGGGTGGTGGTGGACGCAAGTCTTCTCCGGACATACATACACTCGCTTCCTCACTTCTTTGCTCGTCCTCTGCTTCAGCTTCCATGGAAGGTTGTGTCCTCGCCTATGAAGCTGTAGATTCTGGTCTCTTTGGAAACCTTTTCCACATATCTCGCAAAGGAAACGATTAGTTGCCATAAGTGTCTTCGGTGATAGAGCTATGACCTCGGCTTCTGGATCTGTAGAGATCAAAATAATCATTAAAACGTTAAGTTATGGATCATACAAAGGATCTATTGAGTAGAACACATGCATGTGTATAAATCAAGATCGAAAACAAACAAATCAAGAAGATGATGACATATATACAAGCCCTTTTTTTAAAGTATCTTAAACCAGTGATAAATTTACTTAAATAATCATTACCTGGATTTCCAGGGAGGTTTCTCTTCTTCTTGACAAGAGGAGGATTGAAGGATTCATGTTGGTGATGATGATGATCAACAATATGATCAGTTGTTGATGAGCTTTGGACATACCCTCCACTGCTTGAGATTGCCTGATCTTCAGCTGTCATGACTTCTTATGGACAAAAGTTTTGTTGGAAGAGATACAAGAATTTGAAGATTGGAGATGGATATTAAAAAGGGTAATTAAGAGAAGAAACAGTAGAAATACTTGGAATATGATGTAAATATAAATGAGAGGAAAACACCCAAGAGAAGTTATATTGGTTGTGTACTTATATATACTCACATACCTGAGCTAGCGCATATGTGTAATAAAAAAAATATTCTTCTCTCTCTTAATATAAATATATATGCACATCTTGATCTGTAAAACTGTCGCAGCCATTTTCATAAATAACTAAAGTATTGTATATTTTCCCAATTTTAGTTTTCCATTCCTTAGTTAAAAGTGTGTACAGTTTTCCTGACTATAATTTTATTAATTTTATTCATATATTTTGAAGTGGCAATGCGTCATGACACACAGAAAGTTAACATGTCTGCCTTTTCTATTTGGAATGATGATCTCATTATGTATTTTCTTCTTTCTTTTCTTTTTCCTTATTCATCATTTTTTGGGGTTAATTTCATTTTTGTTTAAGTTCGGCTGTATTTTTCACGACTAGCAGACCAAAGTGTTTACTAGTGTGGTGAATACGGATTGTATTCTATTTTCGTTACCACAAACTAGGTGAACTGTAGCAACTGAGTTACTGACATCATAAGGCAATCTAGGTGTTCATAAACCTTTTACTGTACGATTTCATAGCTAACGATTTCTCGAATTTCTTATATTGGGATTTTAAGTTCTCCGTAAGTTAAGGTGGTCAAAGAAGTAAACAAATCCAACGGCGCTGGTCACATCTCTCGTCTGTTGAGAATAAAGCCTGCAATGCACGTGTACCCATGCACGTGCTTCTAAGGTAAAATCCAACAACATACGACAAATGAATTAAGAACCTAAATATGCAAAAGAGAATAATCGTCTGGTCGACAGTGAAAACAAAACCCATGCGACATTATAAACTCTTCCCTTCCAGTACGCAGTACCCCACTTCAAATATTCTTTTTTCTTTTTTCTATTTAATAAGAAAAAAAAAACTTTCACAGTGGGATTTTTCTTGTCACTTAAAATATCTGTAATTACAAAACAAGAACCCTTGTAATAGATTTTAACATCGTTTTTGTTTATGTGAAAAATAACTTACAAATGGTTTCTGGAACTGAGAATGAAAAGTTGGTAGATACGAGTATCTTTTATATGCTTTTCTACAAGGATCTTTTCCAATGCTCCTTTTTTTTTCTTTTTCTTTAGCAAAGTTTATTTTTTGCAATATATCAAAGTGTTTCTCTTCACAAAAATGTTAATTTTCAACTTAGAAGATGCGGACTATATATGTCATAAATAATGTAAGTGTCATATTTTTTTTTTAATGTAAAAGTGTTTTATAGAAGGACTAGGTTTTTGCTTAATATTACTAACAAAATTTGCGAGAAACTATTTCGATCATTACTTCATAGTTTCAAGCTTTTGATATTTCAAAATCTCGATCATATCGATTTTCAAACAAAAGTAAACTAGATGTGCTTTTTTTAACCCCTAGCCGAAAAGTAAAATAAATATGGTGAATTAATTAGTTGAAAGAAAAAGAAGAGACAGAACACTGACAAAATGCAGGTGAATTTTTGGAAGGAAGAGAGGTCGTCAGCTTGTGGGCTGACTTAACTACCAATTATTTAGGTAATTTACACTTTAATCATAATGTAATCATGTTATTTAATGTCTTTAATTTTGGACTTTTCTTCTTGAACTTTGGCGGCACTAGAATATTCCCCTAATTTTTCGAGACTTTATCAAATACTTATAGTATTGTTAACTTTACCAAACAATCAAGATTCACATACATTTGAAAAAGGAAAAAAATAATCAAGATTCACATACATACACCAGATCGATAGATAGGCAAATAAGCAAACGGCCGGGGTTTTAACTACAAAAACGCGTTTATATGTGAATATGGGTGTATGTGTATCCATGTTTTTCAACTATAGTGATTATAGTTTGATCGACCTAATATTAAGATATAATGCATTAACAAATCATAAATTAAAATTATTGTTATCTGTTTTACTATGACTCAATATTAACAAAAGTATAAAAATATTCGTTTAACTGTAAAGAATAGTTTAATCCGTGTGTTCACCTATCAAATTAAGTTAAGATGTTACGTGATTGGAGTACAATCATGATATATCCAATCAGCAAACAAGTTAATGCAAACATATATATGCATATATCTATAAGTATATATATAATAATATTAGCTAGCATAGACCAAAAGTCTTAACATGGATTCACATAAAACAACATTAGCTAGAATCCATACTTATTCTTGGGAGAAAAAAAAGAGAGTTACAAACAAAAGAAATCACAATCTAGGAGATGTCACATGTTACATGTATATGTATTAAACGTATGGGCATTTAATTAAAAATGATGCGATAAACGACATTTCAAAGAAGACAAAGGATAGATCCATATCACAGCATAAAAACTTGGCGATATATGAAATCAAAATAAGGACATAATGGAGATATGATTAGACTTAAAGTATACATATGTCACTTAGTGGATGATAATGGCCTTCTTGTTTTTACTCGGACTTGACCAATCCAATACATATTCGGTCAAATTGATATCGACATTCTACATATCAAAATCCCTCTTTGTTTCTTTTATGGCTTTTTATCTTTCAACCACCTTACTTTTTCCCGTTAATTTTAAATTCTTAGAACGCATTAGTGCTTAATAACAGAAAATATTGAAGATATTACATTCTTTAAACGACATTTTGTAAAGCATTATCGCGGTTATAACTGAGAAATGAATATTTTTATATCAATCTTAAATTCATGGAAAAAAATAAACTTGTCATTGAATGGAATGGCAAACTCATGGAAACAAATAAACGAAATGGTTACGTTCCATGCAATTACATGTGGAAATTGGAAAAAAGAAGATTATTTTTTCATGGGTCATAAAAGTAATTAAAAGATAAAGTCGCGCTTTCCAACCATTTTCCACAAAGTTGATTGAAACGGGTCCATGAGTGCAAAGCGAGAAAAGGAGAGTAATACCTAAACATAGGATCAAGTGGTAGTTAATTATCATAAAACATAATCAACTGAACTGGTCATTGTCAATGATTTACCCTTATAACTACACTGTTAAGCCAACTTTAAGAGTTTGCTATTAGAGTCGGTCAATCTAACCAAATTTGGGCTTCGAGCCTCTAAAAACTCTGTGGGAAATGATTTGTCTAACTTTAACAATGTCATGTGTCATGAATTTTATTTTTGTCATGTGTGTTTAACCATGGTTGAACTTGTTGTCTTTCAGTTGAGAGCGATCGTAGGTATGACTCTCCTGAATCACGATATCAGTTTAATTAAAGATTGAAAAGCACTAGCTAGTTAAAATAACCTAAATTGCTACCAAACGGTCAAATTTGGCCCACCTTCATCCATATGGTTCGTTGATGCATTCGAGCTCGTAAAAAGCATATTAAAAAGTTGATGATAATTACTTAAAAGCTATCTTTTCGCAATATTTAATAGTAGTCACAAAATGATATCGCCTTCATGATTGAAGGTTGCTCTCATCACATATAGTTTAGTTTAATCAAATAAATCACGCATGCGCTTGTATGGTTTCTTAATGCTTAATTTCTTAAAATACCATGAATACTATATAAGAGGATTATGACCACTGAAACGTATAAACATACACATGCGGACATATGCATATGTATCAAGTTTATGATTTGACAGAATCTGCACATATCTGCTGTCAAGAATTTTTTTAGCAGAATTGGACTGGCTATTATATTAGCTTATATTGGGCCATATTAATTTTGTCAAGATAAAGGTCACGTGATTAACCCATACAAATGTCAGCGAATGGGCTGTGAAGGCCTAATTTGAAGTTTCACAACGCAGGCTAACTGAGGTGTTTAGCATGTAAGTGTTAAGGCTTTATTTAAGACCAAAGATGAAATCATTGTTTACAAGTAGGATTTCGCTCAGGAATCACATCAAGAAGATATTCAAATAAACCATCTCATCAAAAGCTTCGCAATATGTACTTTGATGATTTGCTCGAAAAAACCTGAATCTTGGTGAAATCAAAGCAGAAGCCGTAGATTTTTTTTATTTGGAAATTCCTAAATTTTAGATGAGGATTTGACTTTCGGCTAGTGTTTAGATACCATTTGATTCATTCCTTAATATGCATGTTTATACACAGATAAAAGTCTTACGAGCTATTAATCACAAAAATTAAACAAAACATTCAAAAGTCGGCAAGTTTTTTTTTTGTTATTTTATGTGTTGCTTTATGATCAAACCAATTGCATAACAATCAATTACAAATTCACATAGGTTGAATCATTGCAAAATATATTAACAAATAATGTAAAAAGGATTATAAAAAAAGAGAGAAGACAGTAAAATAAAATATCAGAAGGATTAAAAATCGTCAATCAAAGCCATAAAGCCCCAGCTTGTCTGAGAGTAGGCACTAAATCACCGTTAATATGAGCAGCCATCAGATTTTCCAACCCCCCAAACAACTTCCCTCCTATGAACATGACTGGTAATTTCTCTCCTAAGATAATGTCGTCGTTTTTGTCTTCTTCATCAATCTCAACTACCAATGGGTTCACGCCATGTGTCAGTAGCAGCCGCTTCGCCACGTGTCCCATACAACAGCCTCTCCTTGCAAACACCACTACAGCATTCTCCATCACCAATACGTTGCTAGATTTCTTAGTGCTTAAAGATGATGGCTTTTGTGATGATGATGACGGTGATGATGTTAACCATGACAATGATGATGGTTTATCTTCATCCTTTGGACGGAAGATGCTATTGCCCGGTATGGTCTTCGTCCACGATGACTCGTATGGCCTTATTGCTTTTTGCATGATTGATGTATTTGAGAGAGAGAGAGAGAGGATAGAGAGAGTCTTGCTTAGTTGGGTTGGATTGGTAAGAGATTGGATCAAAGAATTTATATAGAGGAATTTTGGAGAACATTTTGTTTGGGGTCAACGAAAGCATGTGTAAATTGTATTCGCATAATATCCGAGGTCACGTCACCGTATCCAAAATGAAAATCTTTAGCTATATTTATGACCGTTTTATATTGTTGAGTGTAAATCACCCAAGTACTTAAAGTGTTAATTAACTCAGGAGTGAAAGATAATTTATGAAAGCATTGTCGGAATTCAAATGCGACAGCTCATTTAAAAAATGCAGTAAATAACTGTTTCTCCAATTATCTTAACGTAATGTCATTTTAAACCTTTTGTAAGCTGGAAAACTGTAGCATTTAAATCAATGACTTGCAGGATATAGTTTGATTTAAATATAGATGATGACGAAGACATAGTTAGTGGCTTACGACAAGGCTGATGTCAACATGTTTCTTTATTTGTTTCAAACTTATGTGATAATTTAAATTGTCTTCCTATGGTTACGTTTATGGATAAATGCAAATCATTGTATGGACCATTAGATTTTAGGCCATCTCTATTACGTCATGACGAAGACTTGTTTTCTCTAACATTAAGATATCAATTTGTATCTGATATTCTAGTTGAAGCTTGAAAAATATCTGCCCCTAGCCTTTTCAATATTTTTACAACCTTTTTAAGACACGTTACATTAAAAACGCAGATCAAAATCGGATGACAAGAGGATAAATATACATTTTTTTTTTTTTTTTTTTGAGGATAAATATACATTGTTGAGCGTTAATGTTAGGAACTCAACTTACGATCGGATCGGAGAACACATTAAAGGAACGTCACGAACCCTACAGAAGCAAAGGTCATGACGTGTCAAATTTGTGGAAAATTCTAACAACCCCTTTCGTCAAAAGGAAACAGCTGAGAACTACCAAGTAGGAAAAAAATGACAGGAGATGGGCCCTTACCGTGACAAAACGACATGACGTTTCCATTTAACTTTACGAAACAGCAAGTCGTGCCTCTTTAATTAATTATATAACGCGTGTAATCTTTATATTATTACGCAAGCATTTTAGTTTTTCATCATATATACGAATACGATCATCATCGCTCCTAATTTACAGCTTTATTTTTTCACGTTCGGGACATTAATTAATCATACATGACATCATAAAAGCAGCCGTCGGTTATGTACAAATTAGACATCAAATAAGAGTTTTACTTGGTCAAAATCTAAACTAAGATTGTTTTTAATTTGGCGTCACCAGAAAACTTGCCGGAGTTTCGTCACCCCATAAAACTCCTAACCGGTAAGAGAAGGAAAAAGACGTCTCTATCATGGTGGCGCCGGCAAGGCGTCATTAAATACAAAGGGTCCATGTTGCTATGCTCATACGAATCTCATAATACGTATGCATTATATTATTTTCTCCCAATACAAATCTCTTAATACTCAAGAGGTAGATGTTAGATAACGTTGGCAACTAGTGGAGAAAATAAATGAATTGAATAGCAAGTTAACAACAAACAACAAAACGAAAAGAAAATCTTATGTAGGGATTGGTGTGGACCAAATATCAGGAAAAGCAGGACATTCTTATCCAATATGTATCAGACCAAATAATGTATTTTTCTTAGTATATCTTTTCACCCTGAATATATTGTAAACCTGAACTTCAAGCAAAAACAGATTGAATGTTTTGATGGTTTGTATCCGATCCAAGTTAGGGAATAATACCATAGGCGTTTCAAATTCTACTTGGTGCTTTTGGATTTGTTTGGTTTTGGTACACAAGGTGTCAAATTAGACCATTTGTCTTTGGTTTTGTTAACTTTGAGTTAAAATAATAAGATGAAGAGCATTTTCTTAGATCGTGTGGTACATATACTTGAGGATTATACCAAGGAGCATGTATCAAATCATACGAATATGAATATTATTAGTTAAAAAATTCTAACTTCTTCAGTTTTTCCGAGAAACGACGGGAAAATATCAACAATCAAGTTCCATTGAACGTGACGAGATTAATACTGACCAAAACCAATCCGAGTCATAACGTGTCCACAATAAAGGGCAGAATAGTCATTTGGTCAAAACACCGAACCTGTTCTTAAAACTTCACGGGGAAGATTTTACGGAGAAGAGAAAGGAACGGAGCTTACAAACTCCTCGTTTTACTTCTTAGGCTCCAAGTTCATTTCTTGGAGGTTAAGCAACAGATCGTTGGAGCTGAGGTAAACCTTGTTAGCAGATTGTGCAATGGTCTGAGCGATCTCTCTCGCAGCTTCAATCTTCCTCAGAGTAATGAATGCCTGATTGTTTGCAATAGCTTGTCCGATAAGTTGAGCACTTTTAGCTTCTCCCTGCACAGATAATCAATCAAAGGACCAAACGCTTAAGCAGAGAAAACACATAAATCTCTGTTATTTGAATGGGAATAAAGATCCAACGATCATGTATACCTGTGCACGGATGACAGCGCTTCTCTTGTCTTGCTCAGCTTTCTCCACAATGAACTTGGCCCGTTCAGCTTCCTGAGCTGCTACTTGTTTAGCCTCGATTGCTGCGGTGAACTCTTTGCCAAATGTGAGAGTTGTGATGGAGACGTCATCAAGAGCAATGTCGAAGTTAGAAGCTCTCTCAGTAAGAATCTTGCGTATCTCTCTGCTCACAGCCTAGAGGAGAGTAAAAGCAGTCCAGCATTAGGAACAAAGGAGTAGAAAACATTGAAGAAGAAGCGAATCTTGAGAAACCTACTTCTCTCTGGGTGATGAGTTGACTTGCATTGTACTGAGCCACCACTGCTTTTAGGGTCTCGTGGATGATGGAAGGAAGAACCCTTTCACTGTAGTTCTCGCCTAGGGTTCGGTAAATCTGAGGCAGACGGTCACCCATGGGACGTGTGAGAACCCTAAGTCCAATTTTCACCTTTGCAAACAAACCAAGAAAAAAATTAGAAACACCCTTTCAGAAAAAGAGACAAAGAATGGAGCTTAAGTAAAAGAAACATGATATAGAGTCAGAGCATTCTCTATTCCTTTTCAATCCATTATCAACACAGTCACCGAAGTTCATATAAGGATCTACATTAATCATGTAATATCCTAACAGAGCAAGTGAAATTCAAACTACGACTCCATTGCCAAAATTAATAAACCACATCCAAATTTAAAAACATGGTCTTCATGCTGCATCTAAGGGTCTTCACATTATCTCAAAAGAAGGAATGTGAAGTATGATCTATAGCTTCATATTCAGTAACATCATATAAAACAATATCACAAACAAAAAAGGACAAAAGCAGAAGAAACGCATAACGCACCATCTGGAGGTCATGACTACCGGTGGTGCTCTCCACTAGGTAAGGTCGTGCACGGACGTCATAGATTATTGGCCTTTCAAACCACGGCAACATGAAATGTGTTCCTTCCGGATAGACCTGAAAAAAAGAAAATCCGTGGAGTAAAAGCCAACACTTTTCAAGTTAACTATCCATAGACTTCAGGATCCAAATTAAGTCTTCATAGTTGGAGGAATACAAAACCTTTTCCTTGATACCAGTTAACCGGTTGAACATGACAGCACGATGTCCTCCCTCGACATTGTAGAGGCTATTAGTAATGGCATAGACTCCGAGTCCACCAATTACGCTGACCTTAAGAAGAGCAGATAGTGCAGGAGATCCAGGGACGTTGGGCACTTTGTTGAAACTCATTCTTAAGAGCTACAAAAAACAATGAACATGGCACTCAGGTTTTACACAAGAGAACGGTTTACGGATATAAATTCGATAGGTAGCATCGTTTGTCAGCAGATAAAAGAAAATTCAATTTCCAAAGATCCAGAACACTTAACACAAACATCAGAAATCACACATATAGATAAATCAAAAGCACGAGCCTCCAATAAAATCAAAGAGAACAAACACTGCACTGGAATGACAATGAACAAATCACCAACGGAGAGAAACATGAATAAAACGACGGCATATAACAAGTCCAGAAATTTAAAGCATCGGTAACAGATTCAGATGCTAAAATCGATCGAGCATTTGACCAAGTATCAAATCGATTCAGTGAGTCAATCATAGATCGTGGAACAAGTGGAACGAGAACAGATCGACGAGCTTTCATCACATGAACATTCTACCTCTAAAATCACGCAAGGAATATTAAACCGAACAACGATCAGGCACTGCGTGAATATAATAGGCACCCAAACAGAGCATACCAGTAAACACGGTAAATATTCGGAGATGCGAAGAAGATTCAAAGAGAGAAATATGAACCTTAGCTCAGCTCTGACTCGCCGGCGATGTTCGGGTTTAAGGAAGGATCACGATCGGAGCAGCCAAACAAGCTTAGGGTTTTAGAATTTAGAAATCAGAAATGAAGTGGCGATACGGCAAAATATCTCCTGGTTTGTTTGTGTCAAATTGCTCGGGCCCATTAATAAGAACGTGGTCCATTAGGCCCATTAGCAAGAACTTGATTCATTAGGTCCATTATGTCATTTACTCTTTTCTTTTCCCTTTTTCTTCTGTTTGTCAATTCTCCTTCGTTTACAATTCTCTTTCCTTCAACTTAGTGTGAGTGGCTTCATAACAGATGCACTGCCACATGGTCGAAAGATTATAAGAAAACAGACGCTCACGGTTGTCCTGACTCCAGACTACATCATATTTTAAAGAGTGTGTTTACTATAAAAAAACATTTTTCAGGATTAATAATAGCCTATACGAACCAGCAAAGAGATATATATGGTCCAATCCATGACCATATCTAATTGCATGTGATGTCTACTTTTTCGGATCTGAGGGACCAGTAGTATAATTCAAATAATCTTTCCATTTAAAATATATACTGGTTAATTATCGGCTCTTGTTTAATTAACTTAAACCATTAATTGACTTTGAGTAGCTTAGTGGTTATCAATACTAGCGTTCTTTGATCCAATTTTCACATAGTTAGAGTTAAAATCTGATTAAGTGGAACATGCAACAACAACAACAACAAAAAAGAATCTGCATTTACTATAACTTATTATCTACAATATTGTTTAATTTGGCTTCAAGCCTTCAACTAACAGTTCTAACTTAAGCTTGACACTACATGTGAACCGAGTTTTCCCCCGTCAATATATTGAATTTGAGTCTATACAATTTTAGTATTTCAAATAACAATTTTATTATTTTGCGTTGACCAGCTCAAGGAAAGAGTTACATCGATTTTATGTTATAACTTCCATAAACGAAAATTATATGTAATAGATTACGTGTAATAACTCGCATTTTATTTCATGGAATTGAATAAACAAATTTCAGGTTTCATTCCTCAAACCGTAGGATAGCATCAACATAAACCAAAACAAAGCATCGATCATAAAATTCAGAAGAGAAATTTCAAACACAAGACAACAAGTCCAATACCAAATCCTAGTCCGGCTTTCCTCTCACCGGAGCCTGACTTATCGGAAGGCGAGGCCGGCGCCTTTTTAGTGGAGTTGGAGTCATCGGAAACCCCAGATGATGGAGATTTGGGGGCAGGAGCAATCGGCGAAAGCTTGTTCTCTCCGAACATCTCACCCGGCAACAAAACCATGTCAACAACATAGACTGCAAGAGGACGTTGTTGTCTCAACGCGTTGCTGACACGTGTCTCCACGTAACCGGTTGATACATTGACTTGGTTCGCTTCACCAGTGAAGTTAAGCCCGTAAACACCGTTGTCTCGGCCGGAAGCTTGAGTCCTAACCGGGTTACTCACGGAGAGGAGATCATCCAAACTGTAGTACTTGGGGCTAACGTGGTAGAGAATGAGTTTGACTTGTTCGTCTGCGGTTAACTTGTTTAGGGTTCCCGGTTTAAGGTTTTGAAAAGCATTGTCCGTTGGAGCGAACACGGTCATGCCTTCAGACGAACTGTTGAGTTGAATGTTCACTTGGGCACCGACTTGAGTGATGTTTAGGAGATGCATAAATTTAGTGAATTGACCTCCTTTCTCGAGGATCTGTGTGAGGTTGATGGGACCAGCAGGGCCCGGAGCAGGGGCTGTTGGCTGAGCCGTTGTCTCGGTGGAGAGAAGTACGGCGGCGATGAGGAGGATAGGAGCTAGGGTTAGACGAGTGGTGGCCATTGTTATTGGTTTGTTAAGTTATTGTGTGAAGAGTGAGAGATCGGAAGGGAGTGGTTTTTATATGGAAGTAAAATGTTTACGAGTGATGAGTTGTGACATTGTTGGAATGAGATGGCCAAGTCAATACAAAACGGTTGTAGACAAAATAATGTCTATTCAGATTTATTTATTTATATATATAACCGTTAAGATCCATTTATGGTTCTCGATTAATTTAACACTTGAGAAGTATATATATTAGAATATATATGAGGTTGGTGGATCCGTGGATAGAGCCCACATCACATGTAATGGGATCGAGTGAATAATTCGAATTTACATACAATTTCGGATATAAAAGATAAGGTTCGACAACACAACTTAAGGTCGACGTAAATCGAAATATGAATTTCAGGGGTACGAAGAGGAGGAAAAAAAGACTCTTAGACGTAAAATCTTCTGCAATGAACTTAAGTCAACTATTTTTGAGATAATACCATTTTTAGACGTTGATGACAGCTCCATTTTTATGTATGTTTGTTTGTAACATCTTTCAGCAGTATTAAAGATATGTAATGGAATAGGCGGAATAGCTGAAGAGAACCTTACTTTACAGCATACAATAGCCAATATGTTAGAAACCGTGTAATTAACGTGATCCACAGTTTACATATATATGCCGTGTAGATACATACATTCGTATATATATATATGCTAGTGTATCATGTATGTATAATGTAGAAGAATATATGTGTGTGTGTGTTCTGTAAAGAACAAATTGAGTGGACAAGCCGACTAAGTGACAGCTGGGAAACACAAGTTGGCATGTGGGTGAGAGTGGAAGACCAATAAATTTATATTGCCTCATCACTAACAACAATTGCATATACAAATATTTGATTAAGAGAATAAATTAATTGCTTCGTCTTACCAAACATATTATCACCTAAATTACATTCATGCATTCAGCATACGATACGTTTGCGAAATTGTGAAAGTTAATGATTTTTAATTTTTTTAATATTTTCATTTCCCCAAATGTTGTATAATTTTGTGCTTCTTAAAGTGCATTGCTGTCTGACGAAAAAGGTGTATTGCTGTCTTTCCTTGAAACGAACGGCACGCAGTTGGAGAACATAAGGAAATTAGTACCATCCAGAGCTTCAGTTGGGGCCTATATATTTGGCTTTGACATTGGTCTGCAGATGATGACTTGAGAAATCAGGCCTAATTTTGTTCAGTATTTTCAACACAAGAAGCAGAAAATTTATAAAAACATAAAAAAACTATGGGAATCCTCGCTACTGACTGGCTGGTTAACACTGTCTAAAAAGTTTATATTACTCAAAGGTTATATGGTTTGATAAATTAATCATACTGTTTTCCTTATTAGGCACACATAATATTAATTACTTTTATCTCATATACATTGAATATTCGAATGTACGTGGGTGTACAGTACACTTGGCAGCGATGACAATATGATGTGTTGGAATACTGTGATCTTGCCATGCAACGCGACTCCTGTGGCCATTCATGTCACAATGTGTCACTCTTTGAGTATCCATTTTTCTAAAGAACAGAAAACATACCTTTGTTGCTTTGCAACAATAGTAAAACAACAACCACGTCCATTAAATACCTTTTTTCGCACAAGTCTCATCGAAAATCCTTATGCAAACTAAAGAGAGAAAAATGGATAAGCTTTTGTTTTCTCTTCTCTCAGTCGTTTCACTCACGCTTCTCCTCTTTTCACACGGCAGTGAGGCACGCCAGCGAGAGCTGCCGTTGTTGAACGCATGCCATTTCAGCTTAATCAACAGCCTTCGCCCCGCTCAGGCTACCAAGTTCGAAGCCGGGCAGATGGAAGTATGGGACCACACGAGCCCCGAGCTCCAGTGCGCCGGTGTGACCTTTGCTCGCATCACCCTTCAACCCAATTCCATTTTCTTGCCCGCTTTCTTTAGCCCACCTGCCCTCGCTTACGTTGTCCAAGGTACTTCCTCTAGTATAATTGATTATTTCGGTGTTAGAAATGAATATCACTTTTGGTTTTCGAAATTATAAAACTTATGGTGACTATTGTTTTTCTTATATTTTCAAATTTTAATCTTGTTACGTTAATTTTGTAGATGTTATTCCGTCATATACTAAGTATTTTTTCCCTTAAAAAAATAAAGAAATATAACCTTTCAATAGAAAACTTAAATATATTGTTTTCTTTTATTTTGATTGTTTGTAGGAGAAGGAGTGATGGGAACAATTGCTCCTGGTTGTCCTGAGACTTATCAAGAAGTTGGAGGAGGAAGAGGAGAGCAGCGTGGAGGTTTTGAGGACATGCACCAGAAGTTGGAGAATTTCCGGCAAGGAGATGTGTTTGCTTCACTTGCCGGAGTTTCACAGTGGTGGTACAACCGTGGCAATTCTGATGTCGTCATCGTGATGGTTCTTGATGTCACCAACAGAGAAAACCAGCTTGATCAAAACCCTAGGGTAATTATCAAATTCAAGAAAGTCCAAATGTATATTGCATATTTGCATGCAATCGATATGTTTACTACAATAATAATACATTTATACAATTTATTTGTGAACCATTCATATGTAGATGTTTCAAATAGCCGGCAGCAGGACGCAAGAAGAACAACAACCATTAACTTGGCCATCAGGCAAAAACGCTTTCAGTGGTTTCGACCCAAACATAATCGCGGAAGCATTCAAAATCGACATCGAGACAGCTAAGCAACTGCAGAACCAGAACGACAACAGAGGAAACATAGTCCGAGCAAACGGTCCCCTCCATTTTGCGATCCCCTCGCCACGGCAATGGCAGCAGGATGGCACTGTTAATGGCATCGAAGAGACGTATTGCTCGGCGAGGCTTCACGAGAATATTGACGATCCAGAACGTAGCGACTTCTTTAGCACACGAGCCGGAAGAATCAGCACTCTTAACAGCTTCAATCTCCCCGTTCTACGTCTAGTCAGACTTAACGCTGTTAGAGGCGTACTCTATAGCGTAAGTGTGACACTCATTTTACTTTGTTTAACATCTTGTTAAATCATAATTTTGTGCTATATGTAATGTTTATTGTTGAGTTAGGGAGGGATGGTGTTGCCGCAATGGACAGCAACCGCGCACACGCTGTTATACTCGACTGGCGGTCAGGCGAGGATACAAGTGGTGGACGACAACGGCATGTCCGTGTTCGATGAACAAGTGGGACAAGGTCAGCTCCTATTGGTTCCTCAGGGATTTGCTGTTGTGAAAATCGCGGGTGAAACGGGTTTTGAGTGGATATCGTTCAAGACAAACGACAACTCTTACATTAACTCAATCAGTGGCGAGACATCCTTCTTGAGAGCGGTTCCCTTGGATGTGATCAAAGCGTCCTATGGAGTTACCGAGGAAGAAGCAAAGAGGATCAAGTTCAGTCAGCAAGAGACTATGTTGGCTATGTCACTAAGCTCCTCTTCTTAAGCATTCGCTTTCGCCTTTGCCTTTAACCATGTTTTCAGATTTTCCAGTTTTAGTGAAATAAATAAGGATGTGAGTGTGACTAGTACAAAAGCTTCAATCATAACAAAAGTTTTAAGTTCATTTCTACCAAGTGTTGCGAGTAAACGGAGAACTCCAAGACAACGTTATACAGTAACATAAAACGTAATAAGGATTTCTTCAGGTTACATAGCGAAAGGGAAAGAAAGAAACTGAACTTTTGTTGTTCTCAGACGAAATCTCTCATTGGATCCTCGTGGTGAACTCTCTTCATTCTGTAAGCTTCCATTTCTTCCGGAGTCACCTGCAAATGAAATGTGAGATTTTGATTAATCTCCGTTAAATCAAGACTATAATTCGATGCGTATAAAAGAAAGGCTAACGATCATTACATCATTGGTGTATTTGACATTGTATTTACGTTTCCTCTCATCTTTTTCTTCCTTCTTACGCTCATCCTCCTGCGCACCAAAAAGAATACACGCACGTTCGTCAGATAAATCTGCAAAGGCATGGAAACGTCTTGACAGAAGTAAACTAACTAACCTTTTTAAGAGCATTAGCAAGTGCCTCCTCGTTCAGTTCCAGATCTTCAGGAACATCGGTTCCCCATGAGGCCATTCTCTTCTCTTCAACTTGCTTTGGGCTCTCTGTTCACAAAAAAAAAAACAGCCATTGTTTCGTTACCACATGCGTAAGAACATCAGCATAGGACATATGCAGAAATGGGTGTCATCAGCCATTCGACAGGAGTAATTTAATCAACGTAATAACAAGAGTCAACATCTGCACAAACCTTCAGTGGCTTCTTTGCGAGCGATATTCGCCTTCATCAGATCAAGGGCAGCCTCTGCAGCTTCTATTCCAGCAGAACCTGTGCAGTAACTGTTGCGAATGGTCTGCTGGCAACATTTATATCCCCATTGGTGGTCCTTCCACCATGAACCCCATACACTAGTATGATTGTTCACGTGGACATCTTCTTCGTATTTGCTCTTTGGCAAGATCACCTCCTGCACATGGCAAACATGGATTAAGATCGACATAGAATCAAACGAAAAGCAGAAAACTCAACAATTATTGTATTGACTCGAGAAAGAAACTATCAGAAAGTAATACCTGTCCCTTTATAATCCTCCCAGCACGGTCATACTCGACTTGTCTTTCACTTTGCCCAAGCAAAAGCTCCATTGGAATCTCATCTTCTGTAGCTGCATTCCCATACTTCTCCATGATCGTGTCCTTTGTATGAGATTTCAGTTTGTCCTTTGCAACCTTGAAGTTCTTATAGAGCAACTCAGCCTGGGATGGAGCTGCTTGCATATGCATGTCCTGTCCCTTGTCAAATGCTTCCCATGAGTGGATGTTCAACTGTTTGAACTCTAGAGCTTGGCCACTGTTTCTATATTGATTATCTCCCTGGATAGATGATAAGCAAACAGAGGTTAGTATGTATATATATTATCAAAATATAAGATACAACTAAATTGATAATGATGAATCACAACTAACCAAATAAAATTTATCATTGGGATCTGCATCTGGAAGCGGGTCTTCACGCATGGATCGAGTTTTGGGGTCATAATGAGCTGAGTTGACATCAAGGTTCAAGAGGTATTTTGCTGTATCTTCCCTAATTCGCAGATTCCTGAAATCAAGAAAACGTTACTCCATTAGTGCATCATATGAAAGCATCAAACCAATTAAACAAGCGTGTTACGAGAGATGATACATTGTAGTTGCAGAAACAAAGGACTTAGACCATACCTAACAGTTCCTGTGCTACCACCACCAGTTGTTCGAACACGCTTTTCAACCTTTGCAAAGTCCATCTGCCTGCTCTCATCAACCTTGGCTTCATCGACCCTTAAGTCGTCATCTTCTTCGTCCCCATCACTGGTTGCATCAGCACCTTCTTGGTTATTGTTCTTCTCCTCTAGTTTCTTAATCTGCTGCTCCTTTAAGAACTTCTTTCGTGCATCCTCTTTTGCTTCATAAAGCTCTATCACACGGTGGTAGGTTGAAGGATCATAACCATTCCATCGGTCCCTCTTGCCATCATAGTCGAGTTCGAAACTCTCGATTTTCTCATCAGGCGCAATGTTCATGTTTGTGTATTTCGCTCCAACCTTACGAGGTCTATCCATGCATGCTTTTGCAGCATGCGTCATTGCACCACAGCTTCAAAAATAAGAGGGGCCAAGTAAGACAATGGAACAAATTACAAAACGAAGCGTATTTTTCATTTATCAATATAGCCAAGATTTCAAAATCAGAGAAATCACATGTTCAGCTAAGGAGTAAACATTCAATGGATTGAACAATAAAACTAAAAACTGACGTCAAAGAAACAGAAGGGGAAAAAGGGGAAGTTACATACTTCTGACATGATCCCTTTCTGAATTTTTCGGCTTGAAAGGTCTTAGCACCTCTGTCATACCATGACTTGGTGTAATTGGGATCACTCTTCCATTTCCTTTGATGCTTCAAACTCTGTCAAAACAAACCAATGAAACCAGAGTAGTCAGTGTGGATGTTCAAAGCAAAGACAATGCAAATATGCAAGTAAACCACAGAATGATTCAGCTTACCGGTTTTTCAGAGTTGAGATACCATGGAGCAGAGGACATATACTGCGGTATGTGAGGATTGATTTCCTTTCCATCTTCATCAACCTCAGCTGGTGCAAGTCCGGCTTTACGAGCCTCCTCTAACTCGATCTGCTTCCTGTGGTCTTCCCTAGACTTAAAAGCAACTGCAAAATCCCCCACGAACATGTCAGAAAACATTCAAAATTTCACAGAAATTAGCCTAAATCAAAAACAGCAGAGCTATAAGAAACACTAAATCAGATAACGTATCGACTTTATCTTACGAAAACTCTAAGAAACGCAATCGAAGATAAACAGTACGTAGTGATTTTAACAAGTCCAATTATCTTCTAACAATTCTCAATTGGCTAAATTCAATTCCTCCACATTCCACAACCAAGAGAAAAGTAAGTAGCGAGGAAAAACGAGGACATGGCAAACAAAAGCACCAAATTAAATAAAAGAACAGCCTCCAAAATCAGAGTATTTTAAGCATCACAAAATGGATCTAACAAAAACAAATACCGATACGAAATCAACAAAGCAGCAAAACCCCTAATTTCCAGATTACGGAATACGAAAGTAGATAATCAGAACCGAGATTCATGACCACCTAAGGAAAATTAACAACGAATTCGAGGACCCAGCTTCAAGTAGATCTACCGGAACCGTAGAAGAAAGAACTGAATGAAATCGGTACCTGAAGCCGTCGCCATGGCTAAGGAATTGTAAAGGTTCGACTCCTCTCAGGCAACAAGAGAACGTAAAAAAAAACGACGAAAGAAAATTGATAAGGAAAATCTCGAAGAGTAGAGAAATCAGGAAGAGCCCTTTATTGTTACTTTGGGCCTTAAAATAAAGGCGGTGTACCATCAGACGGTACCGTATTATGAATTTGCTTACATTTTATTTTACGACACTTTGGTCCGGATTTTAAAGATAAATCAATTAATTAAAATAAGGTTCCGGTCTTGTAAAGCTTCCGAAGTCAGCAACGATCGTCAAAGCTTCACACACGTCTTTCTCCGAAACTCGTCTGAGGTCCACAGATTCTCTCCGAAAACTCGATGTCGTTCGAGGAGGAAGAAGAGGAAGAGACATTCGAGCACACACTTCTCGTGGTGCGTGAGGTCAACGTCTACAAGATCCCGCCGCGAACCACATCCGGGGGATACAAGTGCGGTGAATGGCTTCAGTCCGATAAGATCTGGTCTGGGCGACTCCGCGTTGTATCCTGCAAGGATCGATGCGAGATCCGGCTCGAGGATTCGAACTCCGGCGATCTGTTTGCAGCTTGTTTCGTGGATCCCGGCCGGAGAGAGAACTCCGTCGAGCCGTCTCTCGATTCGTCTAGGTACTTCGTTCTGAGGATCGACGACGGGCGTGGGAAGTATGCGTTTATCGGGCTAGGATTCGCTGAGAGGATAAGTTCATCTTATACACTACAATGAGTTACCACAATGTGGAGTCACAGAGGTACATTTCGGACTCCTTACCTCTTCCGGTTCCCAAATTAGGTCCATTTGATGTTCCTCCCTTGGATTGAGACCGTTTCACTCATGTTTGTCCTCATAGTCATGTGAGAACCTATTAATCCATGTTTGGTAAGTATGGGTCCATCTAGTTCATCTTATACACTACAAGTGAGTTTCCACAATGTGGAGGCACAGAGGTACATTTCGGACTCCTTACCTCTTCCGGTTCCCAAATTTGGTCCATTTGATGTTCCTCCCTTGGATTGAGACCGTTTCACTCATGTTTGTCCTCATAGTCATGTGTAGAAGCTATTAATCCATGTTTGGTAAGTATGGGTCCATCTAGTTCATCTTATACACTACAAGTGAGTTTCCACAATGTGGAGTCACAGAGGTACATTTCGGACTCCTTACCTCTTCCGGTTCCCAAATTTGGTCCATTTGATGTTCCTCCCTTGGATTGAGACCGTTTCACTCATGTTTGTCCTCATAGTATTGTCCTCATAGTCATGTGTAGAAGCTATTAATCCATGTTTTGGTAAGTATGGGTCCATCTAGTTCATCTTATACACTACAAGTGAGTTTCCACAATGTGGAGGCACAGAGGTACATTTCGGACTCCTTACCTCTTCCGGTTCCCAAATTTGGTCCATTTGATGTTCCTCCCTTGGATTGAGACCGTTTCACTCATGTTTGTCCTCATAGTCATGTGTAGAACCTATTAATCCATGTTTGGTAAGTATGGGTCCATCTAGTTCATCTTATACACTACAAGTGAGTTTCCACAATGTGGAGCACAGAGGTACATTTCGGACTCCTTACCTCTTCCGGTTCCCAAATTTGGTCCATTTGATGTTCCTCCCTTGGATTGAGACCGTTTCACTCATGTTTGTCCTCATAGTCATGTGTAGAACCTATTAATCCATGTTTGGGTAAGTATGGGTCCATCTAGTTCATCTTATACACTACAAGTGAGTTTCCACAATGTGGAGTCACAGAGGTACATTTCGGACTCCTTACCTCTTCCGGTTCCCAAATTAGGTCCATTTGATGTTCCTCCCTTGGATTGAGACCGTTTCACTCATGTTTGTCCTCATAGTCATGTGAGAACCTATTAATCCATGTTTGGTAAGTATGGGTCCATCTAGTTCATCTTATACACTACAAGTGAGTTTCCACAATGTGGAGTCACAGAGGTACATTTCGGACTCCTTACCTCTTCCGGTTCCCAAATTAGGTCCATTTGATGTTCCTCCCTTGGATTGAGACCGTTTCACTCATGTTTGTCCTCATAGTCATGTGTAGAACCTATTAATCCATGTTTGGGTAAGTATGGGTCCATCTAGTTCATCTTATACACTACAAGTGAGTTTCCACAATGTGGAGCACAGAGGTACATTTCGGACTCCTTACCTCTTCCGGTTCCCAAATTGGTCCATTTGATGTTCCTCCCTTGGATTGAGACCGTTTCACTCATGTTTGTCCTCATAGTCATGTGTAGAACCTATTAATCCATGTTTGGTAAGTATGGGTCCATCTAGTTCATCTTATACACTACAAGTGAGTTTCCACAATGTGGAGGCACAGAGGTACATTTCGGACTCCTTACCTCTTCCGGTTCCCAAATTTGGTCCATTTGATGTTCCTCCCTTGGATTGAGACCGTTTCACTCATGTTTGTCCTCATAGTCATGTGGAGAACCTATAATCCATGTTTGGGTAAGTATGGGTCCATATAGAAAATGTTTAAAACTACAAAAAAATCCGAACGTCTGTTTTGAACACATGTTTTTGCATATTGCATTATTGTACTTTCCTATCAATCTTATCTAAAATTTGTCACTATCAAAATACTTTTAAAATCATATATATGAAAAGGGGCAACTCTCTTCATATTTTGGACATGTGGACACACTAGGAATTGACATGTGTCATGATTTTTCATATTTTTTTCAATTAACAATTTTTCATTTTCTTTTCTTTTCAATTAACAACTTTTCATTTTCCTTTCAATTAATAATTTTAAATATTTTAATTTATTGTAATAAAACCACTATCTTACTTTAAAACTATGATTCTTCAGCTTTCATTTTGAATCACTATTAAAAATCTAAATTCTCCTAATATACGGAAAAACGGATCCAACAAAGAACAATGACGGGAAACATAGTCCATTTCATATATCAGTAAGTAAACAAAGAATTTGATGGCATAAAGACATGTGCTATAATGCAAAAATAGATATTTGAAAGCACTTGCTAATTATACAAGTTGGAATTAAAATGTCCGTGTTATTTGGGTAATATTTTATAATATTAAACACAAATTATAATTGTTTTCCAATATTTTTTAAAAGTTATAACAAGAAATTTTTTATTATATATTTTGAGAAGATATAAATATTTATCTGATGTTTATTGATGAGACCTTATATTAAAATAAAATAAATTACTCTTTGACTTGACTCTCAAAAAAACAAAACTTTCAATTCTTTTTCAATTTCCATGAAGGATCTAACATCAAATCAAATGAAGATCCTTTTGAAGACAGAGAAATCCTCATTTGTTTTACCCTCTCAGAACAGTCGACCTAGCAGCGAAAAATCCCATCTTTTTCTAAAACCCTATTCCACCATCTCCATTGATAGATGTGAAGCTGTTCTTCCTCCTCAAAAGTGAATCTACAAAAGCAAAGATCTGGTTCTAGGTATTGTAGAGAAATTGTGTCCTGAGACCAACAATTTCGTTTTACCGTTGGGAGGAAATAACCATTACACTTGAAGATGTCATGGTGCTTTTAGGCAGAGCCATCCCTGAGATATGAGTGGCCGCAAGCTAGGAAAAGAAAAATATTGTTTAGTTTATTAAGAAAAAATGTTTGATAATAAAAAATTTGAGGAAAATTAAAGTTGATAGTACTATGCAACCACTAAACTACGAGTCAATTTTAGGAAAAATTGGTCGAATAATTGGATATAAAAAGAAGGGCCGCACGCACGTGCTTGTTTCCAAAGCCGGCTCTGCTTTTAGGTTTTTCTGTTTGGGGTTTAGGGTTTAAAGTTTTGTGCATAACTAGTACAATAACACAAACTTTATTATTTTGCATTAAGTTTAGGATGAAACTTAAATCAATAATTAATAGTTTCTTGAAGAAACCAAATGATAAAAGTATTATTAGTTTGAAGAAACCAATCTGAGAGTCTATCATAATAAATGGGGATAGCTTAAAAGCATCAAGGCCTATAAGCTCAGTTGGTTAGATTTGCTTGCTAATAACGCGAATGTCACAGTTTCGATCCCTGTATAGGATATTTTTTCTATTTTGGGGTCTTTTTATTTTTGTCTTTGGTTTTTAGAATTCTATGGCATATGTTTTGCAATGTTATTTGAATGTGCTCTAGTAAATAAATTGTAGTTATGTCACATCAAACTTTTATGAATTGCATGTACAACATGTTAATGAAAACTGTATTTCCTGTGAATGTGTATTTATAATATTTGAAAAAACTATTAAATGTTACCAACAAGAACTTTTCATTTGTACGTTTTTTTCCCCGTTTAATGTTACTTGAAAGATCTACTACAAATGAAATTCTAATGATAAAAATTCTAATGCAGAAATTAAATGAAAGGAGTTTATATCAATAAATTTCCATATGATATACTTTGGAGAGAAAAACTTGAACAAAAGCAAAATTAAAAGCAAAACTTAAGAGTTAAAGATCATTAGTGGAGCACATAGTTTAATCGGAATCTTCATCTTCTTCTTCAACTTGGAGCGACTTGAAAAGCAACGATGGAACCACAGAATTCGCTACCAAAATACATGGAGATCATTGCTCCACTGCCATAAACAAAAATAACCATTTTAATGTTTCCATATTACTAATAAATCTCCATAAACTTAGAGTTTTCTTTCTTAAGCTAAAAAAAAAATGGAATAATTTGGAGAGTAGAGAGACTACCTTACGATGAGGAAGGTATCGGTATCACCAGATTCGGAAGGAGGCACCACACTAGCTTTTAGTTTTAACCTAAGCCCAATTTTGGGATAAGTTCTGATTTGCCATTGATGTTGTCTTAAGCTTAAAGGAGATGACGATAAGAACCAAAACACTTGTTTTCTTCTCAGACTCTCTTTTTGCTTCGTTTGTCGATTCAAGACGACAGGTGATGGCTGATGATCACGAGCGCACCACATTTTCTGTTGCTGGATTCACACTTCCTTCAATTTTGACAAACCAAAGTTCTCGTTGAGTTATCTATGTTTCATGTCCAAATATGGTGAAGATATATTCTTTGGCCAATCCTGTCTAGCCACGTCACCATGTGAAGGATTATTTTTGTTGCGCTAAGATAAGGTTTTCCCGGAATATTCTCATCTTCTTATTTTTGTGGCTTATGACAAGAAGCATAGATATATTCATGCATGATAGTTGGTCGTACTTTGACAATTTTAAGATTTTATCTAACATTCCATAGCTCAATTGGTTACCTCCAGAATTCATACCAAAACCAAATGATACAATCGCTAAAAGTTGCGTTGCTTATTCGTGAGTGCAAAAATCTGAATGTTACGATAAATCTGAATGGCAATATGAAATTATTATATATGTACAAACATGGCTAAGAAGCAAAGTAATGACAATTCGAATAGAAACATTGTACTTCTCTTTACGGTTTCGTGTACAACAAGTCAAATGGAAATTTGCTGAACTGTAGTTATCAACTTGATTTGGATCTTCTCCATGATCAACACAATCTCACAGGGATGCAAGAAGAATATACAAATATCACAACTTAAGTGATTTCTTAGTCGATTCGAGGTACCTGTCCTTGGCTCCCAAACACCCTCTTGCGATTTCGAACAGTCTCAAGCAAAGTTGTGAGACTTTCTCATTCATCTGCACATCATCAAAAACATCAAACATGTCACCAACCCAGTTATTACTGTATATAATAATTTTGAATTTTCAGGAATGACTATAAACAGTACATTTAGTGCTGATGATACGCAATTGCAAGCTTCAAGCGCCATGTTCCCACGAGCAATCTGCAATCATATAAAACCTCAAGAATTAGCAAGAGAACAGAACAATATATATTGTAATTCGTTTTCTTAAACTTTACCTGTGAAGATTCTTGCTCTATAGAGTCTACAAGTTCACCTAGAACTAGCTGAGTGCAAGAAACAAGCTCGTTCTTGTAAGATGGATCGCCAAAGAACAGCAAATCATTTCCAATTATCTGCAGAAAAAAAGATTAAGAAAACCGAAAATGTTGTTTAACATAAGTTTCACACACCGAGTTTCGGCAATGCAACAAATCTTTACATGTAATAAGATGATGAGAGCTTTTGAAAGGCACAGTAATACCTCAGGATTCGCAGAACGGTAAGGCAGATTATCCTGAAAAAGTGTGGACGACAGTGTAATTATAGCGCAGAATATCTTCACCTTCAGTCTCGGCATTGCCCTATAAGGGACGGTAAAGCGTAATTGCCCTATAAGGGACGGTATAGCTTATGTTTTTCAATATTTCATATCCAATATGTGTCTCTAAAGTTAACTATAGTCCTTCTGATAAGCATACCATGAACTAGAGCTGTAGGACTTTGAACTCTCAAAGTTGTTTAAGGATCGGACAACACAGATGTTACTCTGTTTTGTCTCACGCTCTGTTTTGTGTTTAAACTCTCGATGCTTTTACTCAATAGAGAATCACGAAAACCACATGACTTTTATTAAGTGTGTAAAGAGTATTTATAAGTTTACATGACACACTTGGACTAAGGGACATGTCTCTAGAAGACAACCCTTTGTGGAGACACATACAAACATTGTAACTGTTTTTCAGTTATTGATTTCATTCGCATCTCTACAAGTGATGCAAATATAATTTACATAAACAAGGTACTAAACTATGTAATATACGACTCTAACTTAACTATGAAGACTTGATCACTTCCAACAAGAGCAAGTAGCATAAAAGATGCTCTTGAGCATGTGGCTTTCCTTGTGTTATGGCTCAGCTACTTTGTGTTTCCATCATGCTATTATCATATCCCTAGAACCATTATACCAATCGCTGTTCACCTCTCAAGAGGTACTAGGTTAGCTCTTGCCCCTGCTGTTCTTGCTCACTTGTATGAAGACCTCTCTCTCTTGAAAAACCACATTAGAGATTTCAAGGAAGCAAGGACAACCGACACAATCGACCTGAGCTCATTGTTTAATTAGCTGGTCCAAGTTTGGACATGGGAGAGATTCAAGGAACTACAGCCAAAGCCTAAGCGTTTGGTAAAGGGTGAGCCAAGAATGGCTCGTTGGGATGACCTGAAACAGAGCAAATGAATGAATTAACTGATGAAACGGGAAGCAAAGCAGGGAAGCGTATGGTTCTGAGTCCTAAAGATGAAACCAACTCTTCGGATCCTCGTGTAGGTTATGATGGAGCAATTGGCATTGTTGTGTCACCACCAGAGACAAGGAAATCCCGTGATAATGAGCTTGATGTATATGGAAACAATGCAGAGAAAATGACTTTGATCGATGATGGCAGTAAGGAGGCAGAGTGTTGTCTCCATGAAGATGTTGCCATAGCTGAAGAAAAGGCGAGCTCAGATGAGAAAGAAGATGATGATGGCTTGATGGTCGAGAAAAGGCTTGCAGTAGATGAGCAAGCATCAAAGGAAGACAACAATGAATCTAGCCCTTGTCAAAACCTTGCTGTGGGAGATGGAACTCAGGGACAGAATT